>CM046870.1:33298766-33468194 GCA_025617745.1 Heliocidaris erythrogramma | reverse complement strand
ACCACGTCAGTTTCTGACGCATCTTACGTGAGTGAATGACTCATCAAGCGCAACGGACATTGCATTGTCCGAGAAACAGGTTTGCCCCTTGGTGAGTAACGACTACAGTTGATTACATCATGTAAAATGTTCCAGTTGTAGTCAGGGAAGGGCTCTACGTGCGTCAGACAACATTCTTCTTTATTAAGCAAACTGTTGTTCGCTGTATGCCTCTGGTTAGGGGCATGTAGGGTTAAGTAACATTATGCACTGCCCTTTAATAATAAGCCGTGCTTCTTCGGCGATCAGGCCTGATCATCGTGCCTGTGGTTTGAAAGGTGAAATAGAACCCTCGATTCATGTATTATTCAAACATCCTCAGGAGTATCTCCACATGTGGTATCATCATCAAATAAAAACAAAAAGATATCTAAAAGAGGAAGAAATCCCAGTTCCCTTCTCCGTCTAACGTGACTCTTGCGACCAACCAGAAGGTGTGGAAATGCCTGATTTATTTAAGACCTTCATGCGAATTGAAAGGCCCCTTCCACTTTGATAGCGTTCGATTTGACAATAAGAATTGCAGACCTGGCTAAACGTTGCCAATTTGGGATTCAAATGAATAGCTTCTTGTTATTTTCGCTTTGGTCGTTGACCTTCGGTTGATTGTGTTTCTACTGCAAAGTGACAAAATGTAAATGAGGATGCTTTCAGGAGTAGCCGCCAGATATCAGAGTTTGTTTTAGAAAGTATCGAATCTCGCTAGTCTGTTGTTTGTCTGCTCTTGTCTTGTTTCTGATTTGACCATGAACTGTTAAATATCTTAAATTGTTAGTGATGATTTTCCTGCAGATTTTTGCATTCTCTAAAAAGTTATGAAATTAATGGCAACATGCGGGAAATCGCTTTACAGAGAAATCACTATTGGAAAACGATATTACTGACTAATGTAGTTTGTTAACTTTTTTTTGACACAATGTTCCATCATCTTTCAAAACTTCCATATGTTGCTGTTTGTCTGTATATCATTTTGATTACTTTTCTATTGTTCCACAGGACAGCTTCTCCATGTATTGGTACTCACATCACCACAACCATTGTTCTTACCACTTAAAAAATATGGAACATAATATCGATCATTGTCTTAATAAGTTTACCGCTCTTTCCATACCTGAGATCCATTCGAATATGAATATGACAGGCCCAGTATCTCAACGAAAATATTAATCGTAATTTAGCTGCATCTTCTTATCGAACCTCGCGTCAAATTCATCGCAACGCTGGCGAGCGAAGATCGATAACTATTCAACCACACCACACATTAACTTTCCTGTCACCCGCTCTCGCTTTCGCAAAACGTGCGCAGAATCCGGCCCAACAACAAGTCCCCATTCCCGCGTTCCAGATCACATTTGGAGATGCACATGGACAAATAGAAGATCGTCTGTAATTAAAACCGACTTTTCTCACACTCCGCCATGATGTGAGATGACTCCAGATCAGACGATTTGCAACGGAGATCGATATGAAACTATCGTACAGTTGAGACGGTATTGATTTGGTATATCTTTGGTGTACATCATTCTCGTCATGTATGCTTTCTGGAGCGTTTAATCACCCTATCAATGTGCTCACAATGACCATGATTATTCCGTCTAAGTTGATCCGATGATGATTACTATGCTCTATTTCTGCCATTCCCATCTGGGCCTATACATAAATTGCGACCTAGGTTCCAATCTATACTTAGCTACTTTGGGCTTTTCTTGTTTTTGACGTGATATTCATTTAATAAAGGTTAGTTGAGCGCAAAGTAAATTGTCAATACATTCGTGTAAATGAATTCTGCGGAATTTGCGTTCTCTCGTTTTAAGTTTTCGTGTTTAGGGAACAAGGAAATATTTCATTTCAAATACAATTGTAGAATTTTATGGAGTAATGAGTTTGAAACAGTCCTTTATCAGCTTAGGCAAATTATGTTCTCCGTATGTATGATTTCACACTAATCGTTTTTGCTTTTCAGTGTTTTGTTTTGTTTTGTTTTTATTGAATAAACTTGAAATGCCCTGACAGATCCATCTCTATTTTCGCTCTCCACACTTTATATTAAAATAATGTGTTTTGTTTTCGAATTCTGATTGTATTATCTAAAGAGAAACGAGACGAAAACTTCTTTTGCCAGTCTGTCTAGGATCTTCTATAACCAGAAGGGTGCAAATGATATCTTAAGGACTACTGCCGTTTCAATTCAAAATTTATCGCTCATTGTCATCAGTGTCTTCATACCTTTTGCTTCATAGATGTGTATGTCTCTAAAGACGAATGAAGGAAATAGATATTATTTGTAAGGAGATCAGAAGGAGATTTCACAGAAGGAATCAATAACCATAAAACCTTTAAAAAATGGACTAGCTCCCCCCTGGCTCTCAGTAGACCCTTTGAGCGAAATGAGCACGTGACCACGCACAAGGTCGGTGAGTCAAACGTAACTGTCAGCTGACAATGTTTTCCACATCGGCCATGCATCAACCCTGAATGATAGGAGTTTCCTCAGATGAACTTGGCCAGACTTTGGCTGAATGAAAGTGAAAACAATATCAGACACAAGGGAGGATCGAACTAAAACAATTGCACTGCCGTTGCCCAGGGACATGGGGTAGTGTCGTTTGCATGCCCAACCGCCATAGGCAACGATAGACAGGGTAGCATATAACAGGCTATCCATCGATTTGTCTGGAGCCTCATGAATGAAACTTGCGCCTTAAATGCGATTCCTCAGTACGCGATTTCGATTGGTCGAAAGTTTGATTTCTTCTGCTGTGATGTGCGTGTATTTTCCCCATTCATGAGGCCCCGCGAAAAGTCTGAACTCTTTATTTGCCATTAAATATAAGATGCCTGTGCCACAGTATATTTCTCAACGGGTTATAGGTTTGCCAACATCTTCAGGTTTATATAAAACAGTTTTCCAGTATAAACTTAGTACATACAGTGGATCAAGGGACTATCAGGTAGCCAATCAAAACCCGTGGTTGGGTTATTATTATATTATCAAAGCTTTTGTAATGCTCACTAGATCCTTTGATATTATTGTGCTTATTTGGACGCGTGGCAAACCTGCTATTGTGCCAATTTACACCCGTACCAAATGGAAGGTTAACTTACGCTGTAATCGCATGCAGCAGTGTCATGTGACCATCAGCATAAAGCATCATTGCTCGACTTCGGCGATCGGACGAGAACCGGTATATTCAACACGTTTGCTATGCAAGTATGCTAATTGCTATAAGTAAAATATGCTAAATTAATTAGTTTAGGAAATCTACACAAATCATCTGGGATTCGTAAGATGGTAATGTATTAATGCTTTATTTAAGATGCCAAGCGGACATTTCTGAATCAAATTGCGAGCAGTCTAAGTGCACCTTTCCCCCATAGACTGCAACATAAAAAGTGAAAATTCTTTATCTATCTGCATAGACAACGATATCCTGCATGATATTATAGAACGCATCAGAGGATAAATGGGTCACGTAGATCGGTTAAGTATACATTCCTTTTAGCTTTGCTTCGAGCTTCTTTTTTTTTTTTTTGGCTCACTCCTCACAAACCAAACGCGATGCTGTTAAGAATAAGAGGCATTTATTTCTGAATGCAAGATGGACTTAGGGTCTGTCTGCTCGTTGTTATCACCGTATACCCATTTTTAGAGCTTCTAGTTCAGAGCTAACACTCTTGCGGCCTCTGTTTTATGTTTTCGTAGCGAGATTTATATCGAGTGCTGTTTATTCCACCATTTATTTGCCTGCCACCTATGAAAGTGATAAATGGCTTTTCAGACTTCAAATGTTACGACTTTCCTTCTATTCCAAGCTTTGAATGTTTGGAGCATGTACATTTGTTAAACTTTTTTTTTCCATTTAGTTTTTTTTTTCTCTCTCTCTATCGTTTCCCGTATCAAGTATATAGATATATAGATTGCAAGTTGTCCCCCTCAAAAAAAAAAAAAAATAAATAAATAAATAAAAGGGGGATTACATTAATGGTATCGTTAAAAGTATTCTTTATAAGATCCATAGTTTCTTTAATTAACTCATTGCCCACGAGAACCGAGTGGTCATTGTATTAAGCCTACGATAATGAGATAATTCAGTAATCAGGGGGTTAAAATCCAGTTTGTGGCGAACAAGTGCCAAATTCTGTGGCTTTTCAATTCACAAGATTGATGTTGTCTAACTTTTTTTTTTCCCGAGGACACTGACTTCCGTTTGAAATTTATGAATATCAGAACCAGCATGAGATTTTTTTTTTGTGGTCTGGATTATTGAAGTCTTTATCATGTTTAAGCATGATGAATCAACCAAGAAGAAAAAAAGGCAAAAGACTTAAATATAGTCACGTATATACGACCCTCTTGGAAGAGAATTCCCCCAAACGAGACGAATCAGTCATAATTACCCGGAAGTATTTTGTCCTGTCAAAAGCAAAATCATAGTTGCCTGCAGGGGCATGGGTGCAGGGGCGGCGGAGCGTCTTTCAAGGTGGGGGGGGGGGGGGGGGGGAGGGGGGCAACAAAAAGGGGAACTTGGGGGCACCTACGAAGGGTGAAAACAAGGCAGAAAATGCCACTATGAGACATTAGTATACCGCTACATTCTGATTAATACACTATCGAAGATAATTTCGACACATTATTGTTTATCTCTTAACATGGTGTTAGATAAAAGAAAATACTTTGCAGTTGAGTGCAATGGTCTGATTATTCATGTGCGAGCGAGCGATGCGAGCGAGCAAAATATTGAAGATATTTTGAATAGCAGCGATTTTCCTAATATAATAAGAATACAATGAAAAATGTGGAATTTTTTTAGAAACAATTGTCCTCCTTCCTGTTATAATTTAGGGGCGCTGCTCATTCTTATATGACTTAGGGAATTGTGCCCCTCCTGCCCCCTGCTCCACTGCCTCTCATTGCGCTGATATCAGTAGGGGAATCTTTTTTTATGAAGCCTCTCTGGTTATTTGGAGCTAGGTCATGTAGGTAGGCATATATGGCTCTTTTGTGGACTTTAGGGCACAGTTTGTAAGCGACATCGGAGTATATAGGTGCAATATATTAAATATATATAGGTATATAGGTAGGGCACTTATCAGAAGACGAAAGGGGGGCTTATCAAAAGGGAAAATAATACTATAAGAAAGAAAACAGGGGCACTTAAAAATAGGCATTTATCAGAGGTGAAAAGGGCACTTGTCATAAGGAAAATTGCAGTATTAGAACGGAAAATGGGCACCAATTAGGGCATTTGTCGGATTTCAAAGGGGACACTAGTCTTATCTGAGATTAAAAGGGGCACATCAGAAGGTGAAAAGGGCACCTATTAGAAAGAAGAAGGGGCAGTCATACGGAAAAAACAGGTCACTCATCAAAAGTGAAAAAGGGAAAATTGCACTATTAGAACGGTAAAAGGGCACTTATCAGCTATGAAAAGGAGCACTTTTGGGGTACTTGAAAAAGTAGGGAGGGGGTACTGTGCCACCTGCCCCCCCCCCCCCCTCCGGGAGCGCTGCCTCTGCATGTGTGAAATTATCACTGCTTGCATGCTGCTAAAAATGCAGCTGGATATCCACCATGGCGGGGTATTTTCGTTCAGTGACTTCGTGAATGATGACAGTTTCGTCACCCTTGCGTGGATACTTCGATCTGTTTGCATTGATGTCCTGCTGGAGCAAGGTAGGCAGTGTGATCGGAAAGATGAGGCTTCCTCGTCTATAAGTGTCATGCGTTTTTTCTCTGTATCTGTTTGTCTGTCTCTCTGTCTCTCCCCATTACTCTTATCTCCATAATTATAGTCCCACTCTCTCTCCCTCTCTCTCTCGCTTCGCAGTGCAGATAATAATCTTTTGCGTTAATAATTATGTATTTTTTCTCTTTCGCCATGGTACTCTATTATCCCCTATCTCTTCCGTTTTCTATCACCCCCACGTTATGCCCGTCGTCTCACTCTGTCAAAATCACATTCAAGTCATGTTTATGTTATAACCATTCTCTTTCTTCATGTTTATGCATTTCTCCCTCATTACCTCTCTACACTTCCTTTTTACCTCTCTCTCTCTCTCTCTCTCTCTCTCTCTCTCTCTGTATCCCGCTGTATCCCTCTACCCGACTCTATCCCCCTCTCTGTCCTTTGCTCTACATCTCCCTCTGTCTACTCATTTAAATGTGTTCTTCGCTCGGCCCCATCTCCCTGGCCGAATCAATTTACTCGACAAACCAAGGAGGTACTAGGCAAGCTTGCCTAGTGCCTCCTTGGACAAACAACGATTTCACCCCTTGGATGTAGAAATTCCGAAGCTGCAATTATGTCCAGACCAAGTCTTCACAGGTGTCATTCACTCATGGAATTTATTTGCCCTTCTAATTTAAGCCATCGCCAAGCTCTATTTCTCGACTTTATATCTGATCTTTGGTTTTAGAGATGACCGCCCCTCCCTTTTATAAAGAGGTTGAAGTTTACATTGACATGCACAAGAGCATCCTATTCAGATAATGTAATGAACAGGTCCTTTTGGGTTTTTTCATTAACTTTTCGAATTCCTCTCAGTTTCCCCCTTCCGAACTTTCCTTTTAGTTCTCACACGAAACTTTCTTGATTGCGAAATCGAATCAGGCCAAAGGGCTGCGCTACTAATCACCATTTTTATAGAAGCTCAAAATAAATCTACGCAGGTTCAATTTTCAGCCTTTGAAATGTTTTCGTTCAAACTGAACCCGTCAAAAGATCGGCGCGAAAAGAGCGTATCTTTTCACTCAGCGATAAAAAGTCAACCCTTTAAAACGGCCACATTGTCGGATTACTGATTGCAATGGGTGTACCAATCAATCGGAAAGCGGTAACAAAGCCTTTCGTTAAGGTTTCATCCATCGAAACCTTGGCGGGATGGAAAGGGGATAGAGCCGGCCTCTTCCTCGCATGTCAGGGGGCTTTATGTCGTCTGCACATGAGGTAGGTCAGACGAGGCGATGGTAGGAAGAAATCAATGGTTCCGCTCTGGTTTCAACCGTGAGGAATGGAATGACGCTACGGCGGAAGGTACCGGCAGCACAAAATGCCAGGTTGAGCCTTCTACCTTTCCCCACCTGCAAAATCTTTACTCCCTACCTTTGAAATTCGAACTTGGCTCCCTATACCTTTTCCCTCTCTCCCAAGTCCGTCGCGATCTATTTTTGTTTGGCCTTTTTTCTTTTTCGGCATGGTATGATCAGTTTTGGTAAAGATTTACTGGTTCGGTTTCTGAGCGCTCCGAGTGGTGATATGTTTTTGGCCATATCGCTGTTTCCTTCATCCTTACGTTTATGCAGCTTTGGCTCTAATACATTTAACAAATGGCCATCAATCCCTTTTGTCACTGGAGCCAGTCCGGACTTTTCAGCACCACATATGTATTCCGGAATCTATTTTCACTGTGCCCTTCAGTCCGGAAGGTTTTGAACAAAAGCCTCTACGGAGTTTTTTGCAAAAAAAAAAGCTCCTGCTTAACTTATCTATCTCTTCCTTCATCCAATATTCGTTTATCTTTTTCATCGTAGTTTCTCAGCGATAGAACGAAAATGTGTCTTGAGACATATAGATGTAAAGGTGGTGGATCTTGACCACAAAACAAAATGACCATGATGACAGAATGATATAGATATCGCTGTAACGCATGTAAATTAATTATTTTCAGAGTGTGTATTACGATACACCATTAAACGCTGTGAGTATTAGCTATCACTGTTGTCCAATACCGTCTTTAAAAATATATATACCTGTCAACTCGCAATTAGCCAGATGGCATGATTTCCACTAACACACTGCTATATTTACCACAGATCTAAGAAACCTTGTGACAGTAATTGCTGACCGCAATATCCAGTGAAGTAGCTTAACTTGTCAAAATACCGTCAGCATAGTGGCCACAAAGATATAAACACTAAGAAAGTAAAGATTGTTTTGTAAGATATCACTCAATGATAACTGTCTCTATCTTCAGTCACTGTATACAATATATGGCGCCATATGTTTATATATATATTTCCTTGATATAAACGTACCAACATTTTGTTTTCTTCTATCCAACGCGATCTGATGAAAGTATACGACATAAAGCAGTTCTACTTGTCAGCTTAAAAGAGGCACTGTAGAAAAGAAGAACCCCCCCCCCCTGCCTGGCGCGCTCAGTACTCGATTTTAATCATGTACTGTCCTGACTATTGAGCGGCGCCACACGAACGCAAATCTTTATCTGATTTGAACATACTACGATACTTCCCCGAATTATCTATTTATTTTATCTCTTATTCTAGAAAATAAACTCTCTGAAGGGAAACCTGATCGTATCTGAATTAACTGGAGTAGCCCTATTCTGTAATATATCCCATCTAGAAATCAACATTAAAAAAAAACGACCATGGATTTGTCCAATTCACTGCATTTAACATGTCTTTCCCTCTCAATTGCGTCCGCCCTTAATGCAAAACTATATCTTGATGGCCTCCTATGTCCTTTGGCGCTAGACAGAAAGAAAAAAAAATCGTCTTGGCCTTTGGTGTGTTCGATATAAATAGAGTTGAGATCGTCTCATAGGCGTAGCCAGAGGGGCACAAGGGGCCCATACCCACCCCTCTGCTCATTGCCCCCCAAAAGGGTCATCGGTCATCCATGACTGAAGTAACTAAGTATGTGACTCTGTGATTTTGTGTGTCACCCAGCCTTCTCCTGTCCGTGCCCCTCCCCCCCCCCCCCTCCCCCCCCCCCCCCCCCCCCACCCCGTTCAATAAGTCCGGCTACACCAGTGGATCATCTGTGGGACGGGTTCTTGGAAGATTTCCGCTGCCGTGAACATCACAAACTTGATTTGTCAAACATGTCAAAAGACCATTGATTCTCTCGGGGAACCCAGTGATGCGAGCGGCCGTGTCCCGCGGGAACGTTCCCCGGGAATTCTGAATCAACAGCGCTGCCAATCGCCCCGCTACCACAGGTTTTTTTTTTGTACTGTGTTCTTGAGCTCGATTCGTCTTTTCCTTTCCCCTCTGCCATGCATTTTTATATCTGCCTCATTTCTCTGTTGGTTATTTTATCGTCGTCAACTTTCCTATATCATCTCCTCTCGACTATTATTATCTTTTGCTAACGTGCTGTTTCTCCATTTAACACGCTTTCATTTATACCTCTTTGATTTCTCCTTTCAAACTTTATGTACATTTTCTCTTTATTCTGTATTTTCGCCCAATTCTTGCCAATATTACTATTTATTTACTATTACAATTACTATAATCTTTTTCTTTCTTCAAATTAAAGTCGTTTCAATAGTGATTGCAATATGAAGAGTGAGCGCAATACTGTTAATAAGTGGCGTATGGGTTAATATTGCCTTCATATGATCGATTAGCGCAGGTAGTGACGCAATGGAAACGACGGCTCTCGTGCGCCGAGATTTATGCATCTTCGAATGATAATACGTCCATGGATGAACAACTCGACTAAATTAAATAGCAAAGTACATGCGTCATGTGCATATTCTAAGCATTATTGATGGTTAAAGACTTGGCCTCTTAACCTATGATAAACACTTCTTGCCAATATCGCGTGGCTATAAACAATCTATACTTTGCATATACTATATTATATTATTAGACCAAGCTTCTGTAATATAGGTACTCTAATATGCATTCAAACTAATGAAAATGATTTGTCTTTGATTTCATTGAATGAATAACAAATTCCAGCAATTGTACCTTGCTTTTATGATATTTTGTTTCCTTCTTACCACAAATATAACACTTTCATTAACCATTTTTGGTCTAATAATTTTTTTCCATGGCTGTATGTAGATGCTTGACGAATTGAGCATTATTTGTTTTAAAAACGTGCATAAAAAAATGTGACCTAGTACATGGTTAAGAGGTGAAGCCATTACTATAATCTTTTTCTTTCTTCAAATTAAAGTCGTTTCAATAGTGATTGCAATATGAAGAGTGAGCGCAATACTGTTAATAAGTGGCGTATGGGTTAATATTGCCTTCATATGATCGATTAGCGCAGGTAGTGACGCAATGGAAACGACGGCTCTCGTGCGCCGGGATTTATGCATCTTCGAATGATAATACGTCCATGGATGAACAACTCGACTAAATTAAATAGCAAAGTACATGCGTCATGTGCATATTCTAAGCATTATATTCCACGATTCAACATTCATACTGACATTGCATTATGGGAATTATCATAAACAAAATAGACACCTTCATATCGTTCTGTAATGTCGACTTTAGCACACGAACACCAACAGCTGCAGCAGCAACAACTACAAGAACACAGTCCATGTATGTATGCATGATATTTGTGGAAAGTATATAATTTGTCAAGGACATGAACTCGAATCATCCGATACAGTTGGTGTCTTCTTTCGCAGCCTGTGGATAGGTTTTTATGTAAACATGGACCCTTCCGTTTCATATTTCTTATAACATCATACACGATAGATTTAATTATTATTTAAAGCGGTTTGCTACTGGCGATGAATTACTTTATATTACATTTTGCCAATTTGGCGGATGCCCTACAGTTACTTACATTCCCGACACATGTCAGCTGCATGGTCAAGGTTAATACTCTGAAACATTATTATCATTATTATGAAGTATTTGGCGTCACCTGTGCCTGGGAGGGGAAAAGCTAAGTGAACTACTGTTAACCCTCAGGTCTCTCCTCCCAATCTCATCTTATAATGCATGATGCTTGATGAAAAATAGAAAGTACGCTTATCTCAAAAATTTGTTTTTTGGAACGTGATTTTAGTGGCCATGAAAATTCACCTACCATTGCTAACATGGGTAAGAAATTGCTTGAACAATTTCTTTGATCAAATCATCTGTGTAAATACCGTTTCTGTTTGTTTTAGCTGCTGACCATGCTTACTAAGAGTAAATTTACCCCAGAACTCAGACGGTTGGTCTACTGTCTTGTTGGTTATGAGCACGATTAAAGTTAAAGTTCATTCTGACAACATTTTGAAATAAGCAACTAGTATCTGGAAGGCTGATTATTTAGTACAGTCATAACAGTTAATGTACACTGTGAGGTTTGGGAATCATCGGTATGATGGGAATTTACTCATTTATGATGAAAGCACATGCACAGTACACAGAAAGGCGTATATGGGACAATACATACATGTGGCATGAAGGTCTAGTCCATACTTTTCAGCTGATTTATTTTCATACTTCAGATATGAGGCCATTTGAAGAGCAATCCATTTTCAGGGGATATTTCTCTATGATATTATTTCAAACTGACATAAAAAAGGACGAGAAAGCTCACAAATCATTATTTACTCTTACCAGAATTCAGCCTTCTCTTTAAGGCGTTAAATGTTTCGTTGCTATTTTTTCCCGACTTCCAAAGCTCTATGACTTTCCCGCTTCCATGAAATGTTTACTCTTTTATATTACTCGGTGGCTTTAATTGCATTCCCAGATAATCACAAGGACTGTGGAGCATTATCACATCGGGTAATTTTGATGAGCTAGCTAGGGTTCAATTATAGGCCTCTCTTAGGATGACAGTCTTTAAGGACGTTAAGTGTTAAATAGGTGTGGCGATGTGACGCTAACTGATTTGATGGTTAAAGACTTGTCCTCTTAACCTATGATAAACACTAGGTCTGATGTAGCTTGTTATTTAAAAAACAGAGACAGCTTCGTTGATATCAAGAGAGATGTTGTCATCGTAATCTTGATCAAGAAGTCAACTTTTGTTTAAGTGGGTCACGGGCATAATGCACGTACCAACTAACCCTCTCAAAATAACATGAAAAGGGTAAGCATTTCAAGCGGAAGCGACAACACCAGGTCATGACTATTCGGGTGGAATGCCAAGTAATGTAGCTTCTGCTCTGACCTATTTTGAAGATGGTTTAGGCTAGAAACAATTTTCTTTGAGTGTCTCATCGGAGTTTGGGATTTCGGGTTGTGTCGTATTCCTCTCGTGTCAATCAAGCGATCGTTTGGACCTGGAAACCTTCGCAGTTCTGTCAGCTTCGAAGATACCTATTGATCTTGATTGGTTCCTTGGAGATCTACGACCCTGGGCAACCTGTAATCGGGGTTTTACCGGACCCTCTTCATGTGACCCAGATCTTTGGCGTCAAGTGTGGAATTTTATAAGTAACTCTATATACAGCTCAAAACCTCATGAAAGGCAAAACCGTAACATATGCCTGGTAATAGTCAATATGCCTTCGAGTGCGAAGGAAATCATAAGCCTCACGGAAGTATTTGTTGACGAGATTGTTAAAGATATATCTACACATTGTAAGTTTTATCAATGACTTCATCAGGCATTATACATTGATCATCTGGGCATACTGCATTCACCTTACCTGAGTTCTTCTGTAATATCGGGCACTGTTCTATCTTTTAGTTTCACTAAAATTGTAAAGGATATTATACCAAATAACATATGTCAACCGCATTTTCTTTTTCCTCAAAAGGACACTTTGATGTCAGCGGATCAACCGGGATAGAGAATGAAGACGTACTTTCTATTCAAGAGATTAGGAAACTATTCATGATAATATAGAATAGAACAACCAGTTTTTGAATTCTTTTGAAGAATGGCCATGTTTAACTAATAAACATCGTTTTGTTTTCTTTCTGTGTTTCAGATGCTGCAGACATTCATCACAATCGCGATTATGGCCGGGGGATTTCCCGCCGTAAGCTCCCAGGACATGGAGAGCTCGTATTCCAATGAAGGACTTTTGAGGAATGGACAAGATTGCCTGGATAGTTACGTGAACTACACCTTCGCAGATGATGACCCACCCTATCACGGTGAGAGCAATAGATACAAAAGACTATGAAAACGTACAAACTTTCGTCCATGTTAACTGAAGTGAGTAAATATAGTCCACTGATTTGTGGGATGCCAATAACCTCCTCCCTGCCTTAAAAATTTCATAATTCCGTATAAGTAAATGTCTCGAATCAACATGAAATCGATTCCTCATTTTCATTTCATGACTTGGCTCATTTCTTTTATTCAATTTGGTAGATAATCAAAGTAATTTCTACAGAATAAAGAGGTGAACATTTGACACTCCAAAACTCAGTGACTAAGTCTACACACAAAGTAAGGGGTAAAATCTGGACTGATGTTAGTTAATATACTTTAGTTTTAATATACCGACCTAAATTTATAATTTTGCACTTCGATTTTATTGATTTTAATGATTTTCACTTGATAAACACTACGCATTTCCAGTAAATTTATACATCTTTTCGCATGTTTGGTATGCAGTTACAAACAGCAGCCACTGCATGTTCAAACAGACTGCTCTTAAAAGTTAGTCTTGCCAGCAGTCCTTTTAAAAAGAGTCCCCAATAGAAAAATCAAATAGGCTCTCTGCTGATTACGTGATGCTAATTTGTGTTTAATAACCAAAACAAAAGAAGTATTAAAACGAATGTTTTATATCTATATGAACCACACGAGTGTGTAAATGTTAGCATGATTTTTACATCGAAGAGCATGCTTGACAATTAAAAATAATTAAGCGATTAGATCTAAAACTCTCTCCTCCCTACCAGCAAAATAGCGCAACAGGTGTTACTGTGGACTTGCAGAGTCAGCTGATTTATCTCAAGTAGGCCTACTCACTACAAAGCGTATGTATTGTAGAATCAGATTGTACACTCGATATCATGATCATATAACAATATGAAATTGAATTTCTGACTGGCCTTGGAAGGCTGACATCAAATCAAATCTTACCGGACATCCAATTGCTCGGGAAATCGAACATATTTTTTTTTCTTCAACGTTTACAGAATCTTGAAATTTCAGACACTGTTGCTGTTTTGCCAGGTTCTGTTCTGCTTATTTTGATGAAGAACTGCGTTGCAAGATATAATATTCGTGCTTTCGATTAAATTAACTTTTACATTAAAAAAATGTAGAATGTCTCTTGTGATATTGTCCACGTGCATAATGTAATAGTGAAGCAGATTTTATTATTTTTTATAACTGACGACAAGTAAAATTGTCCCAGAATACTGAAAAGGGTTGCCATTAAAAATCTATTTGCTGAAAGCGATAAATGGATATTATTTTGCAATTCAACATTACATGGATAATTAGAATAGCAGAATTATAACCAAGTACACATTAAATCATATGTCCAAATTTCCCGACTACCATCTTGCACCTATTGTGCAGTACCTTACCGCGCTGTTAGCGTAAATTAGCTAGTGCTCACAGAGTTTGGCTAACTCACTTTCAGTGGGTAGCAATAGTGCGCGAGTTGCTTTGTCAGACAAGCAACAAAGAATATTCATTACGTTTAAGTCCAAGGTCGCGTTTATCATCTTTCCCCAGTTTGAAACGGATTTCCATACCCACTATCAAAAGCCCTTTCCAAAGGCCTTTGCAAACGGCTTTCAAAATAAGTTGCGTTTATCATCTCATCGACAAGTCGAAAACCGACGTTGTCACTGCGCAGATGCATTGCGCAGTTTGACCCGAGGAGAAGGGGTCATATACGGCGCGCGCTTTTTTGTTTTGGCTAACGTCTATTCAGAGCACAATATCGGTACCACGTACGTACGTTATATAGTACTGTGCTGTGTACACATGTGTACTTGCCTGTCTTTTCAGAAACCGGAAACACGTAGTTCGTGACCGAAGTATAAAGTCATTTCAAAACAGCTTTGCGTTTATCTCGCTTTTTGTAACCTGTTTTTGTAACCTGTTTCTGAAACCTGTTTCGGAAAGCACAAATTTGCGACTTTCAAAAAGGCTTTCCGAACCCCATAATCAAAACAGCTTTGCGTTTATCATCTCTAAAAAAAATCACTGAAAGCCCTTTGGAAAACCTGTTTCTGCCGAAAGAAAGAGTTGATAAACGCACCCCAAGTTGGCTCAAAAGTGCGTATAGGTGGCTCAAAGTGCCCCAATTTCTTTTATAGTCAAGATTTCCAAGTTACACAAATATATGTCGTATTATCAGACATTTCCTCCGGCAACATTTTTCTCCGGGATTCATTTCGTCAAAAATATTTCCAGACTCGGGTTGCTATTGGTGTGCAGGTATTAAACGTTAACCCATAGACTACGGGAACTGGGTGGCTCCTGTATTAAGTCTATGAGTGTTGAGGAATTCAGTAGTCAATGGCTTAAGGGTAAGGATTAGGATTAGAGATTGATGTAATGTTTAGTCCAGTTTTGAATTTTCTAATTCAGTTAGTGCAGTGAACTATGTGTCTTAGAACTAATTCATTCATTAAAACTTTATAAAAAGGGGGTTTACATACGTTGATTTATATTGTTATTATTAAACAATAATTACAGAAATGTAAGGCATTAGAGTTTGCTTTTTTCAAACACTAAGTGGCTGATTTTTAAGAAGAGGGGGTGTCAAAATTGGACTATACTTTATTTGAGAGAGAGAGAGAGGGGGGGGGGGGTTACAAATTCAAATGACATCCTTTTAAGCAGGAAACTGCTCCACCCGTTTTCTTTCTTCTTCTCATTTCTATTTCTCTCTTGTACTTTACTGACTTGTCTCCATCTCTGTTCGTCTCTCCTTTGTATGTTTAAAGAGAAGATTGAGTTTCTGTGAAAGGTGAAAAAATTGTGAGTTTTCCCATCATAGTAGAAATATTCTCCGAAAAGCGTTGTTCACCAAATACCCTCATATTCAAAATGACGAGAAATTGCTGAAATGTTCGGGCCGAACATTCATGCTTTATTGTGTGTGCAGGCCCATGTACTCATTTTTGTGTGCAGTGCATGTGATGTCAGCGAGATTGGGTCATTTTCTTATCATTTTGATGATTCCAAAGCCTCACGGTATACACCAATTCTTGTGCAGACATGATCAACCTTTCCCAATTGCTTTGAGACAGTTTCTTTCACAAAGTAATCGGATGACCAAAACTCAACTTATCTTTAAGCACATTTCTAAGAAACGTTGCATAAACTGAAGCTTCATTTCACCAAATTTCCTAACTTAAGTATCACTTAGTGTTATCCGAAACCAGAGTCAAAATGTGGCGACCGCCTAACAATTTAGAAATCGGAATGATTCTATAGTTGCGTAATAGAATTGCAAGTGCATTTGCGGTTGGCGTCCAGATATGGCGGAATGACCCAGAATTGTCAAGCTCTGAAATGATTTCAGGCTTAAATAACGGGACTTTAATCATCAACGCTTAAGTGACCGTCCTTTGATATCCGCAAAATGTGATTATTCACACTTTCCGCGTCATCATAAGCAGTTCAGCATCATAGGGGGTTGCCGCTTGCTCAGCTTTCGGGCTGGCTTGGCCTTGGACTCGGATAAGAATAATATACATTATTCATGGCGTCTTCAAGAGGCAAATTCAATTTGTCGCCCAATTTGAGGCGGAATCAATTGACATTTTTTGCACCAAAAAGCCGCGGATATTGATTATTAGTGGTATATATATATACCGCTGGCCAGTAAATAACTATATCTTTGCTATTCGGCCACATTGTTGACAGTGATCATGATGATGGATGGCGGAAGAGGATTTAATGAAAAGGAAATTTTGGAAACCAGAGCTATTGAATGTAAATAAAAAACACGAGGGTAATTATGATCACTGCTTAAAGACTCCATTCTTTTGTTGCAGATATGCAGAATCGTCGTGGAATTTGGAAGCAATCGTATTCGAATGGTTGTGACCTTGTGACCTAGATTATACATAATCATGAATTTTTTCTCCCCACGTCATTGGTTGCAGATTACCAATTCTTAATTCAGATGGAATTGTGTATTCCGTGGTGTCATGTACCCTTATCATCAAACTTGCACCCCTACCTCCTCCTTTGGCGAGTTTAAAAGCTGGTATGGACGCAACCAGGCTGTTTCATTGTAAAGGGTCGGTCCCATTTTACCAGTTTACCGATAACGGCAACGATAACTACAAATTAATTATCCCCGAACTGGTCTCCTGAATTTTCCGTTGAAAAGGATATTGGATAAAACACGGATCTGAGAAAATCGGTGCTGAAAAGGCTCCTTAGGGATATTAGGGTAAGTCGGTAACACTGGCGAACTGGTGGGGGAGGGGGCTTGGGGGCTGCAAAGAAAAAAGGGGGAGGGACAAATTTGAAATTACCTACCGGATATAGCTCAAGATCTGTGACGAAATCACATTTTCATTAAAAAGTCGATTTTTTTTTTGGCTCGCTCGCGTCGCTCGCTCGCAAATATTGAGAAATTGTGTCGCATATGCCTAAGGTTAGCCCCCTCAAATATTTTGGCTCATTACGCCGCTGGTCGGTAATAAGCCAGTTCGGGGTTAGCGCATGGTACAAATGACCCCAAATATCCACAGATATTTTAGACATGGAGGGTCCCTTTATGTGCACTTCAGAAAAATAACTCTGGGAGTGACAGAGGTGCCTCATGAATAGCTTTTGTTTCCCCCTTTAAAAAGAATACTTCCACCTGGATATCATGGAATGCACCATTAGTGCATAATTGAATAATGATTACATGACATTCATAAGCACATATCGAATATTAGTGTCAGTGGGTTTTAGAATTTGGTACAGATGACCTTTATCTGCTCATGCTCAGATTGCATCTCCGAAGTGGCTTATATGGAACATGTCGTTCCTCAACTTCAAGAGACCGATTTGGAAACGATTTATAGTCGTTATCGTTACCGTTATCGGTCAAATGTGACAGGTCCCTTAACATTCAGCTTGCATAATTATGGTTTTGTAAATTGTAGATGACTACGTTTCGAATACTTACGCCAATTTGACTGCTTTATCTCCGAGAATTAGGTTATTGGATTTCAGGTAAAGACCCAAATGATTGCTGTGATATGCCTCTGAGCAATAATTCTCTATGTGTTCAAATCAGTTTGATTATTTACCCAATTGCTCAGTTTCCTTCCTCGCAAATTGAATTTGTCTTTGCTTTACAAAGCCCAAATCAGATCGAATTATTTTCTTTTACTCCTTAAACGAAAGAACAGTTGGATATAATTTCTTTGTAAGATTATTACACATTTCTTATTAAATCAAAGTATTTTTGTCAGTCGCACGTTTTCAAACAGCATCATGCAATTTTCTTTTTGTTATACGGGTGCATAGTTATGATATAAGTTTTATGATTTTTTTAATAACAAATTTGGATGTATTGTATTAGATGTGAATTATTACGATTCATTTACCCTTTTTCATGTTATTTCATGTGTATTGGTGGTTTGTGTAATAGTAATCTATGGTCATGAACAGAAACATCTGTCGAACGTTGTAATCAATGTGTTGAAAGTATAGATCAAAGGTTATCTGCCATATTCGTTATGAAACTCGAAACATATACGATGTTTATAAATTGCGTTGTATTGTATTCTTCCCATCTCTCTCTCTCTCTCTCTCTCTCCCTCTCTCTTTCTCTCTCACTCACTTTCTAACACCCATCTTTCTCTTATCATTGAATATCTTACTTTCCTTTACAAGAACACTTGTCGCTCGCCTGGAACAAGTGGCGCTACAATGAGAAGGTTTGGAGACTGGTCTAGTGTCATAAAACCATTGATTAATCTTCACTCCAAGTGCATTGACGAGGATCATTACATGGAAAAGGCTAATTTGTAATCTCATGGATATTTGGAGTATATAGTGGGTGATATCGTATCTTTCTATTTCCATCGCTCAACGTACTATAAACTTCCTTGCACACCTGGTCATAATGAGGACGTTATAGCGTCATTTGTTCCAGGTGAGCCCATGAATCATACTGGAGGCCACCTAACTCAAACGACGGGATAACGTGTGTAATACAAGCGGGTTGTTTTGGATGGCTTGGATCGCGTGAGAGCCATAAATGCGCTCTAAAATGAGGGCGCATCCAGATCAAATCTCCGAAATTAGCTCTCTCCACAAGGTGGCAAGAGGCCTCATTCATGTCACATGTTCGGCATCAGGTTATATTTAGATCGATTCGATGATAACAACACCCCCACCCCCTCACCAGACAACTACCCCCTATGACAACGACCCGTCCAGAATCCCCCCCCCCCCGGACAGCTACTCCTGTATACAGAATTACTCTATTAGGACAATTCCGCCGGACAAAACACTGGCATTAAGGACGGAATCACTCATATGGGCCGTTCGTTGCCCACATGATGGGTATGATGGGTAGTTGTCTCGGGATAATTGCACTAGGGGTGGCCGTTTGGGATCCAGGAAGTAGTAGTTCTGACAAATTTGTATCATCTAACACACACATGACGATCAAGTAGTATAATGTTCATTAAAACATCAATTAGTGGTTTTGGCTATTTGAAATTAATTAAAGACAAACTCTTGGAATAGATACATAGTAAAGATTATGACGAGAAGTATTTATTTTATACATAATATTTGCCCGTCATAACTTATTGCGAGTCGTACAGACATTAATATTTCGCGACATGTGACATGCCGTTTCCACATCCTTCGGAACGTTGCGGTGAAGTCGAAAGAAAAGAAAGAATAAATGGCATTGCAACAAAACCGCCAATGTTTTCAAAGCAAAGGACAATTATGACCAATAGAGTATAGTTATAAAAGAGCAAAGCTTAGATGGGTTCGGGCAAAGGGCAGAGACAGATTGAAAATGAAAACAAAACTTAAACACGAATCCATTAAGTTACAATATCAGAACACCGATATCACCACGCCACACATGGTTTGCAGTCGACAAAAGCATGGAAGGAGGGGACTTTAATCACTGAGAAATTGGAAATTTATTACGATTCTGACTACGGGTGCCGTTTGTGATCAGATTTTTGATGAAGAAAGGCGACGGGAATGACCATGTTGTTATTCTTTTGGATAGCAAGGACGAGTAGTCCTGGTGAAATAATGCTCCTCACTGCCCGTTTTACTTATCATTCGTTCCATTGGTTTTATAATCCCGACGCACTGATTATTTATTTGATGCGTCACACAGGATTCGCTGAGACATACTGCAGTTCCTTGTTCTCCCTTTATTTCATTTGTTTGCAATGTTAACTCTAACTGTGCCCAGGGGGTTTTACTTGTTTAGAGATTTTACGAAAATGCGAAAAGTGCTTACTTTAGTTATGCCTACACTTCTCCAACCATGACTTTTATTACAACATGTTGTGTAGAAAAGTTGCAGAAAATTGATTAATATCCTTTCAACTGATACCAAATAACTATTCTAACTTTACCTAATTTATGCACGTACGTTCTTGTAAAAAATAAAATTGAGGTTTTTTTTCATCTTCAACTTTTCTGTTACCAATTTGCGTTCTACTGTGTAATGCCGAGAAAGGATCCCGTACAAAATCTGTTGCTTTTTCAAAGTTTTATATGGCAGCATTATGATATATATTCGATAGTTACAAACTTGTATTCATGCCCTAAACAATGATATACCCCTATATCATGGTAGAACAATACATGAGTGTAATAGTCTGTATGCCTGTATGCGTGACATCGTAATACAGCCCGAGTTGAGATTATCAAAGAGGGAGAAAATGCTAGGATAGATGTTTTCGTGCTAGTTTTACTGACCCTTACCGTACGACTGTTACATTATTTATTGTTATTGTCGTATGACTGGTATACCTTTCTTTGTTATGTCCAATTCGTGAGAGTAGAACAATAACACTTCATCTCACCAATGCTGTACGGTATTAACATGATGAAGTACAAGTAAGAGCACTTTTCTTTTTGGACAATGTCTAGATTTTTTCTGGAGATAAATGGGGGAAACCCTAAAACACTTAGAATCCCGGGCGGCAGCACTTTTTTACATTTTGTAAGTGCAAAGTGAAGAACTTTACTTGTATATATATATATCTATTTTAAGACACCATTTTTGGGGGTAGGAGGCGGCGAGTTTCGAGCCAACTGTTAGTTGTGATGTGTTAAACAAACAAACCAAAAAATTCTCTGCATTGCTTTATTTTCTAAGTGAGTTATAGTACCTTGACTTTTGAGTGTGTATTTACGGTTATACACTGTAAAATCTAAAGTGCTACTTTTAGGGGCATGTATAGTGACTGCACATGAAATGCTGTTTTAGCACTTGTAGTGTGCTAATTTACCAGCAAAAAAAAAATGTGACCGTGGCGAGCCTCGAACCAGGTTCCGCTGATTGAGAGGCGCTGACGTTACTGATAGACTAACGAATGCTTCTTGCAATCCAATTTAGTCATGGGAGTCAAGTAGATAACATGAACTATGTGGAGTCGTAAATTCACTATGTAACAATATGATCTGCTCTAAATCGTACGATGTGAGTTAGTCTAGCGGTAATGCCAGCAATTCTCGATCAGCGGACCCTGGTTCGAGGCTCGCCAAAATCACGATTTTTTTTAAAATGAATGTTTAGCAGTTTAAGGAGCCGGTCCAGCTCCCGTGAAAGTGCTGAAATAGCACGCTGTGTACATTACAATAGCACTATGAGTGCAGTCCCTATGTATGCCCTCAAAAAGTGCTATATACAGCACTTCAGTTTTTACAGTGTACTTGATATTCTAGATATGTAGATTTACTGGAAACGGCGGATTGGGTTCTTAAATTATATTGCAAATTATATCACTTTGAATTAGTATTCATAACCACAAGTCTGTTGAGAAATCAACTTTCAAAAAAAGAATTAAGGCAGACGTACACATGTGATTGATGTTTCCGTCAAAATGCATTTCCAAAATCTTTTTCTCTGAGCAATATAGAACAGTATATTGATATCATTTGATCACACTTGAAATATAACATTATTTTGGAAATGGACTCTCCGAAAAGCAATATGTTTATGATAATCATCAACCCTAGATGATACAGCTATTCGACTCGCATGGTATACCACATGTATTTCCCAGAAGAATATAATTACTTAACAGCATACTTTCACGCGGTTTTTGTGAACCTAATTCTGGCAAGAGAGAAAAAAAGCACTCCTAAAATTGGAATGCAAATCATATTTTTTCATCCCTGGTTTGCATAAAGCCCCGAAGGTAATATATCCCCCGTAAGCCATCCGAAAGTCCATGAAATTGCTTTTGCTGTCGTTGTTGTTCATGTTATAGCAAATTCATCATTTCCTTTTAAAAAAAAGGGGTATTATTTGGCAAAGTATCATAGAAGTATACTTTCCCATAATGCGCGAATTCTTGAACAGACCGGCACGTCTTAATGTCATCTGAGCTTGTATGTACTTTAACATCCAGCTGATGTGGCGCCCGTATACAGAGACCAGAGAGAGAGAGAGAGAGAGACAGAGAGAGACAGAGAGACAGAGAGAGAGACAGAGAGACAGAGAGAGAGTTATAAACGGCGGAGAGAAAGAATTTAGCGTCACGTGATCCCGGGGAAGTATTATTATTGGGTCAAAGTTCAAAGTCAAATTTCGTTAGTCATCTGTAAGGAATATTCTCTCAGATAATATTGGTAAGAGGGCTTGATATCGTAGCCATTCTACCCAGGTCTTGTAAAGAGTTGCGATTGATTCGGATAGATCGCAACTTGAAATCAACTCCTATCTCTTAAATACACAGATGCGATTAATTTTGACCGGGCCCAGGTCTGAAAAATACTAGACCCTCTGGAAACGAAGACTGCCGTTATTCATGGAGAAAGAAAAAAAAAACCTGAAAGAAATTGAGAAGCCAGGACGTACTTGACGGTGATCGGTTACTAAAACCACTACGTGTAACCGACTTCTCTCTCTCTCTCTCTCTCTCTCTCTCCCTCTCTCTTTGTATCTCATTCCGTATCTCTTATTATTCCCCCTCTCCCCCCCCCCCCCTCCCTCCTGCCCTCCATCTTCCTATCTTTTTCTTCACAAAATATTTTATTTCTGATTCCTCTGTTTTTCTCTCCACTTCTCTATCTCCCCCTCACTGCCTCTCTTTCTGTATCTTGTTCTTTCTTCTTTGGTTTATGTCATCCGACTTTCTTCCTTCTGTGTCCCTCTCACTTTCTACCTCTCCCTCTTCTTTTATGACATCGCTTTTCTCTCCTTTACTATGGATGATTGTCACTTTAATGAATTCTACTACTCTTCTAGAATTCAAGTAGGACGTTTTTAGTCCAGGATATTGGCCTACAAATCGGTGACTTGACCTCCTTCTTGTGTGACTTCAAAAGAGGTGTGAGATGAAACTTGCACCAGTATTCCACTCCGTCTCTTCTCCTGCCTCTAAAGTCTTAACTTCTTTTAAAAGAAGCTTCCACATCATATGCGGTCCAGTTGCCATCCAAATAAAGCCCAACGTAAAATGTAAAGCCATGCTCGACAAAATATGGAACTCCGTCAACATGGTCAATATGAAGTTCGGATCACCCCCCCCCCCCCACCCACCACCCACCAACCTCCCCAACTGACCCCCCCCCCCCCTCTCTCTCTCTCTCTCTCTCTCTCCGCTCTTTCAGGTAGATAAGGAAACTCCATAGCATGAAAGTTCATTATTTTTATGATTTTGAACACGTTTTCATTTGCAGAGCTATAGCGCAAAGTAGAAGGACGGCCCGTGATACTTAACTGTCCTCAGGACCGATCCCACAACAGAATGGTTAGCCCTCAAGACTAACGATGTCGGTGTAGTGAACCCTTCGAAAGGTCGCCAGAAGTTCTGCCAGACCGACGTTTTGGTCTCGTGGGCTGTCGATCTCTTTTGAACCATCGGGTAACTTTTCAGAAGGCCCGTCAGATCGGCGTCTCGTTCGCTGTAGCTTTGTGCAATTTTTCTTCAAGTTCAAAAGACCGACATTGTCAGTACTTGTGCTCTATCTCTGTGATACGCCATTTCTATTACAAGCGAATTGTACTTTGAAAGCATTGCATTTACAAGTTAAGTGAAAGTTATTTAATATAAAACAACATGTCATGTACTTCGAAGATTATTACGAACATCTAATCTGCCTCCGTATTTGTAAATATTTATTCTTCGCCTCTGTATTTTCTTTTCTCTTTTAATTTCATGGTGAATGTCTTGTGTCCTCCAAGTGCTGCCAAGCATGCCCTTGTGTACGTGTTCTAGGCGATTTAGGACGACTGGTAGATTTTTTACGGCGATAATTAATACCTTGCCCTTGTCTTCGCTTGTCCCTCGAGCTGCAGCAACGGAATGCAATTAGTTCCCGGGCCCTGTCAAATAGAAACCATACTATTCTGATAAATGGTCCTTATGCAGTCCCATTTGTTTGTTCACGTGTCTGCATATCCATCACTGCTCCCGCGCGATGAAACATTCCTCAAGTGTCTCAAGAGCTCGCTTAAACGTTTACTTCTTATCCACTCCTCCTTCTCCCTCCCCACTCTCTCTCTCTCTCTCTCTCTCAACGAGAGAGTAAGGATGATGGCTCGCTTGTTTGTCTTGTATCTATTGATTTGCGATGGCAAAGATGACTCGTAAATTAAATCCATGTAGCGTGGTGATAAAAATACATAAAGTTGTCGAGAGCTGGTCCGGCGCCAAAAGTCTAAGCCTTCGCTGTCGTTCTCACTAGTATTTAAGTATTTGGTGTAATTCCTCATAATTTTCTATTCTTAATTTTGTATAAAAATGAAATAGCTGACCAAATATGCAACGTGATTGCTTCATGGGTTATCCTATTAAATTTTGTCATACCATTTATGTAATTTTGAATAGTACAATGGTTTATGAATATTTTTTTTCGCAGTATAATGTATCATATCATTCAAATTGAATTGAATTATCGCCAACCAATGTTAACATACTTTTTTCATAACCATCTTAAAAGATGATTTATTGATTATTGTATTCCATTATTCAGTCTTCGTGTATCTTTTTACTTTAAAAGTTATGGGAAGTGTACCAAAGGGATTCCAAATTAGATAATCAAGTGCTTAATATTTTAGTGTTAACATGGTTAACGCTCGTCTGAACTCAAACTTGTCTCCGTATACCATGGTGGTTCCTTGCAGTATTATCTTTCTATTTTAATTTGTTCCAAAAAATGTTCACAAATTAAAAAAGGGTTGAAGATTGTATACCATCATCATCATAATTATTATTAATAAGTATTTGGCGTCACCTGTGCCTAGGAGGGGAAAAACGAACCGAATCACTGTAACGCTCTCTCTCCTCCCGATATAACTGAGTGGGATGTGCAGGGGCACCACTACACCGGGGTTTCCCCTACTCTTCTACGAATAGTGCAGTGGGTTCTTAACGTGCAAAGGCGGTAACTCTCCTCCACTTAACGTCCTATCCGAGTAACGGAGTGTTTTCCATTGTAACATAGCCTGCGTCTATGAAACAAGGAAGAGGCACGTTAACACACAACGCAGGTTTCAGTTATCCGCTAGGGGTGGATTCGAACCCACGATCTTTGGTTCAACAGGCATATACGCTTTTACGGAGCCCACTCACCTACTCACCTCTAGGCGTACAATATTGGAAACAAAGGGTGCATTTCCAGCATGCATAACGTTGCGCCATTGAACATTGAAACCATCACCTTCCATCTTTCGATTGGTGCAGTTCAAAGGTACACAAGCTTACCAGGGTGCGAAAGCGTTGTAAACGCACCCGTCGCGTTCGATGTTGTCCCAATAAAGATGCTAGTCTGGGGAAAATGCGAACCTTTTTTATTCATGCTATTAGTATTCTTGAGTATACAACATGTATGAATACCTATATACATTTCACTTTGACTGATCATATCTTCCTTATCATCGTTCCACCCCTCTCTCCGACATCATCCTACTCTTTCTTTGCACAAATCCATGTCCACACAAAGATCAAACAGTATTTACATCATCGTAATCACGGAATAGTCAGAGGCCCGAATCGCTTGTATAGGCATTGCTGTATTCTTTTCAGGAATTGCAGTGTTCGGCCGTAGGGAAAGGAATGGATACACGGCTCAGTGGTGGAAGAATGCTTGCTACCCGTAATGAAGTTTCAAAAAATAATTGCCACCATGCAATCAATCAACATGTCGCCTTGAACTTCAAAATCAAAACATAAACTGTCAGCAGAGAGGAATTCTGATTTACTCAGCTGCGATACGAAGAGAACGGAGGCTCTCTCTCTCGTTTTCTTCTTCTTCTCCTCCTCCTCCTTCTTGTTCTTGATGTACAGGCAAAGAATCAGCGCCATCTTCCATTTGCGATATGTTGTTGTTGGGGATTCATCTTTTGTTATTCTAGAGTTCCTTTTGTAGTGGGGGCACAAGGTACATCCAAAAATAGCAAGATAGGTATGGCGAGACCGATCAATCCATCCCATAATGTTACAAACACATGGTATTAAAGCAAAAAGAAAAGTAGATTACGCAATTATAGCCATGATAATTATCTTATTCAAATTTTGAATGATTTTTGTATTCATTATTTCACTTTCGAATTGTTTCTTTCACTACCTGGTTCACTGTGCGACAGTATTCTTCTTTCTTTTTCTAGAATAATGAAAATCATTATACTACTACAAAAATCTCCACGATTCGAATTCACTACTCATGTCATCCATAGAAAATTAGGGAAACGATCGCATGTTGACGTTTTAAAAAAGGTACGTTTTTGTCATTTGTCTATCTTTGTACATGCTCACTGCATTGTCTAATATTCATTCCTTAGAAGACAATGAATTGGGCAAAATATGACGTCACCCTGTATTGCCATTGGACGTCAGCAATGTCTATTTCTACCTATTGTGCACATGTATGTCGAATCATGAAGCTAATATCGAAACCCGTTTATTTTCTAAGACGTTGAATTATTATTGATTCAAGTTATGCAACTGTTGCAACAGGTTGAACTATGTTTGGTTTTTTTTCCAGCATTGGCAGTTTTCATTGAGGACTTTGGTTTTAATACTGGCCATAAAATGACAGAATTCACATGTGAATAGGTGTGCGTATACGTAGGTAGTCAGTCTTTACGTATATGCTCTAATGAAGCTAAGAGCTTGGAAAATGACACACTTCAACACCACTTCATAGGATTATGTAGAAATAGTTCAAAATAACCTCAAGACAACAAAAAAGAAAATACTGTTAATACCGTGTATCATTAATTTAAAAATCTCAACCGTTATCGTCAGTATTCATTCACCGATATGCTTACCATGTCTACTAAACGAATTCAAGTTAAATAATAATTTAACTGAACATAAACATTATAAAAATATGTTATCTTATTGGAAATAAATCAATTGTTCATATCCATTATTTTAAAAGTTGTTCATGCATGTATGCGCCGATTGGTTGGTTAACCATGGATTGATACTAGATCGACTGCCCCTAGATTATCAGTCTGGAGATCTTCCCCAGGTATCTACCTTATCCGATAAACGCCCCTCCTGCAAAAAATATAACTCAGAAAACAACTCACTATTCGAGGGTACACTCTTAGAAATGTTGGGTAAATGCCACTGGGTAAATGAAGATTGGGCATAGGTTGGTTAAATCTTGCTCAACTTTTACATGCATTTACCCAACATTGGTCAAAAATAAGAATGAAATTGGTAAAGTTTACCCAAAAGTTGGTCGGACTCATAAGGACCCTCATGTTGGGTAAAATTTGGGTAAAATTTTGCCCAATATTTCTAAGAGTGTAGAATAGCAAATATGTAATCACTTTTGGCTCCGTGAGTAGTTTCTTAGGGGGTAGCTATCCGATTGTTGCAGTCCAGCGGTAATTGTCATAATACGTGTGCTTGCGGAAGTCTTACTATTGGCATAAGGAGTTATGGTCAATATTATAACTTATCTGCTATCCTCGTTAGATATAGACTTACTATCCTTCTGTAGCCATGCAGTAGCGTCTGGTCAAGAGTCAAGGTAGATTTATCACTAACGGCGTATCCAGAAATCAAATACAGAAGAGGGGATGGTAACCCCTGGGTGGAAGGGGGGATGGGGGCCTACGCTGCCCCACCCTATCATGGATCCTCTATACTGAACTGAATCTTCATCACCTACCCTGCGCCAGAGCGTTCTCATACCTTCACCTCTGATGCGATCCTCGGTTGTTAGCAGGTGGTGGAACGTGGTGGATCATCGCAGCCAGTGATTAGAGAGCGGGGCAAAGACCTCGATGCTGACAGGGCACCAGGATCGCCCCAATAGGAGTACTGCATTAGCATGTGTACTACGACACATGCCCCGACGACAATATTGCTCTGCGGACGCCTTAATCAGTAAGCTGGTACAACTAGTTTATATAACTTGGTTCTAAGACCCTTGCTCCAACGACAATGAATTGCTCTGCGGACGCCTAAAGCAGCACTCTTGTACAACAAATGAATTACGATGTGTTATACGACAATTAATTGCTCCCCCGGCTATTGCTTTACGATCAATACCCTACACTAACCTGTTTCCTGACCAGACCCTGGTCCCAGACACTACACTTAAAACCCAATCGCAACTATAATCCCAACTTGAAACCCAATTGCAACTCTGATCCTAACTTAAAACCCAATCGCAACTCTAATCTTAACTTAAAACCCAATTGCAACTCTAATCCTAATTTAAAACCCAATCGCAACTATAATCCTAAACCATGAACAGATGTCATCGGAGCAAATATCGGATCACCTCAAAAGGAAGAAGAAAAAAGTGACTTTGTGTACTCGTGAAATGAGAGATTGAATGTGGTCATAAAGTGTGATAATCATAATAATAGACTTGTCTTTCGAGAGAAACTGGCAGTATAAAACTGTTCATCACTCAGTAGATGGATTAACTGGCGACAAACAAACAGATTTACGAAAATCTGCTAGAAATTACATTAACTTGAAAGCGCTGCTCACATCTGCATTGGGAATAAATACTTAGCCTCCAATATTTTGAATCATGAATGGCCAGTTATATGCAGTATTAGGGTAAATTGTTGCATCAGGTTTTATTTTCCGTCATCAAATCTGAAATAAATTGAAAGGGCGAAAATGGCCCTGTTGCGTTAATGGCCAGATGGCTGATCGTTGGTATAAGGTGGTTTTGTGTTTTTTTGTGTTTCTTAAGACAAAACAATATTTCTTAAACCTTCGCATTTTCACAACAAGATGGCAATTCGAAGCATACATCTGGATAAAATGGATTTCATTTCTATTATCTCGTTTGATTACTTGAATTTTGGTTTCTCAGAAATACAAGTAAACTAATTTTGATCATCTTTCATGCATTATACATCTAAATAACGTTTTCCGTTCTGCATCGTCGTGGCGCCTACGTCATTATATCAGCTGAAGATTTTGTGTAGATCTCCGTAAGGGCTTTTCAACCTTTAAATGAATCCTTTTTCTTAATTCTTCGGATTAATATTTCAATCATCACTGCATATCTGTTTCAAGTTTAAGGATTTATTCGTATTTGAAAAAAAAACGCCTTTGCGTGTTTGATATTTAGTCAAATTACCGGAAACGGAATTTCACTAAGACTGCAGATATATAGAGGAAACCTGGTTTTGAAGACACTAAAACATCTCGTCGCTATGCATCAATTATTACAATACCCCACTTTATTCCACCCCCGCTATGCCATCAAATCGTTGATTTATTGCATTTATTGACATTTTGCAAAGAAGTAAAATATTAAGAAATTTTGATGAAGGATTTGCGATATGGACTTACTTACCGTTCATTCCTCATTAATCTACCTGTCGTGGTAAGCTGTATACCACGTCCGCCTACGTTTGAAATAACGTCACTAGCAGGCAAATAGGTGTTTGGTTCATCTTGTATTTTGAATTGTTGTTTTCAATGTCAGTCGGTAATCGAGTTTCAAACTGCGTCATTTGATCCAATAGAAAGCTTTTATATGCGACCTAAAAGCAGACTACAGAGTAATGTATCTATTAGGGTTGCATCACCTATTAGGATTAGTAAAATAACAATTTCAAAAGGGTTTGATACAAGAGTGAAGCATAGCTATTTCAATAGAGTAAAAATTGATCAATCTTGTCCTGTTAATGTTTTTCTTGATAGAGACTTGATCGAGACTAATTTGTAATTTAGATTTTATTCAAACATTTTAAAAAATGCATTTGAGCATGATTTGTTTTGGGAAATATTTATTCTCTTTAATTATGATATTTTTGTGTTGATTTTTCATGATGTGCCTGCAATTCATAAGTATCGACACACATCTGTACGTGCACTAAGACTTTTGTTACTTTTGTCGCTCCCAAGTAACTGATGTACAAACGAAGGGATAGTTTTGCTCTTCGAGAAACAGTTATTTTATGTATTTACTGTGTATGTTAATCTGAATATATACATGTATTTGATGGCATGCTTCTTTCTATTGTCATATCTCCCTCTTTTTGATTCTCTCTGCATCACCTCTCTATTTCTTTGTCTTCTCTATCTCTCTATCTCTCTCTCATTCTCTCTTACTATGCCCCTTCCTCCTTCTTCCCACCTCTCTACAACTTACTCTCTAGCCTAATTTAAAAAAAATATATATTTCTCCTCAACAGGCCTATTTTGTCCAGTCGAGCATGACCTTATTCTTTGCTGGCCTCCTACTAAAGCTGGAGAAACGACATACCTGAAGTGCCCTGCAGAGGCGGACCAGTACCAAACAACAATGGGTAAGTTTCATTATAGCTTGTTTGTCACATGTATTTTGTAATTACAGTGTGAACACATTAATCATATCATTCCCACACAGTTCTCTCCGTCAAACGCTAAGGCACAGTGTGGTAACACATTTCAACATAGAGGGATCCCTGCCGGAAAAACACGGTGTCCTTAAGTGTGTTCACATAGTCAACTCTGTGAAGATGTGATTCACAATGTTAGAACACTCGAATTTGACGGTGTGAAGATGATTTCACACTGTGGACACCTCCACAGTATGAATTTACTCGTTCACAATAGGAAGATGTCATTCACAATGTTAATACGCTAGAATTTAACATTGTGAGGAGAATTTCACACTGTGCTTCACACTGTGAATAAACTGTGGGACACTATGGGGTTTTTTTCCGGCAGGGATGCCATGAACACACGATTTCCAAGTTGTTCACGTCGTTACACACTGGGGCAAATTATGTTGTCGGCTGTGTTTGCTGTGTATGACTTTTGTGAATATTCTGTGGGAAATTCACATATTTTGCTATCACACCGTGGAAAAACTGTGACAATTTTATTCCACATGGTCAACGCAGGATCAGCAAAAACGTTAGGTACAGTGTGATAACACTGTGATTCATTACATCACAGTGTGATAACACTGTCTATGGACACATAATATACTGCATGACACGCTGTGGGACATAAATGTGGTAGGATATGTTAACTGTGTTTGACTATGTGTTTACTGTATGGGAAACCACACGAAATGCAAATGTTACACTGTCACCCAAGCACACAATTAGCACACACTGACTATGTGGACACAGTGACACAACAATGTGGTAACACTGTGTCTTTTCTTCCATAAGGGTTTCTAACTTTATACATTTTCAAAAGCAAATATTTCAAGCAAATATTGCAAGCTGTGATAATCATTTAAGAGTCGTGAGGTGTTAAGTTTTTTTGATAGGAGGAAGACATGTTCTCTGTTTGTTCTCTCTAAAGTTAATCTGCCATATGTTTATGGTAAAATGAAATATTTCGTTTCGTTTGTAAATCAAGTTGACGTTTTTTTATTGCTTGTTCACAATTATGCTTAATGTTATAGTGCTCATGTGTTTCATATCGTGAGGGTGGTATTCCATCTGTTCTGTTTCTCGCCACATCTTTCTTTAAACCCTTTTCTCTAAATCCATCTATTTTTTTTTTTTTTTTTTTTTGGGGGGGGGGTTACCTACAACCATGTGACAATTTTATTATATTGCATATTATATCTTCCTCCCCCCTTATATCTTCCTCCCCCCCCCCCCACGTTAACATTTTTTTTTCTCTTTCACTCTCACTCTCTCCCATCACTAATTCCTTGCTGTTGCACTCTTTGTTTTCTTTTCTTGTTTTCTCACCCATTTACCTTCTTCCTCTCTGACCCTTCATTTTTCTTTCTGTCTGTCTGTCTGTCTCTCTCTCTCTCTCTCTCTTTCTCTTCTTTGTACCGGCACAGAGGAATTAAAGAGTTCCAAATTGTAAACGTTGGGAGTTGAATTTCGATATTTACTCTTTAAGATAAATCAGATTATTAAGCCCAGATCGAGCTGCACTATTATTAGCCGTAAATATTCGGCTGTTAAGAATTATGATCACCCTTTTTTTGGTCATTGCCCCCATACTTTTGCTGAAGAGGCTATCGTCGTGACGTCATCTCAGCGTCACTATAGCCGCATTTCAGTTTCCCACCAACTCTGTATGGGTAATGAAGTAGATATCAATTTTGCGTGTTACAAAACGGGGGAGGTGCTTAGATAATGATTAACATCATAAACTTTTAGACAGTTATGATGGTAATTATGCAATCACACAAATTCCGCAAATAGCTCATTGCAAAATTATACGATGAAGCTCTCTCTCTCTCTCTCTCTCTCTCTTCCCTCTCGCTCTTTTCTGTCTCAGTTTCTGTGTTCCCTCAACTGATTAATCATTATCCTTTCTTCACAGCGTTTCGTACGTGTACGTTGAATGGTACGTGGGATACATCTATTTCACCGCAGGATATTTACCTGAGTGGGAAAATCTGCAGATGTCTTCATTGTGATGTAAGTAAGCTTTTATTTCACTCTTAAACCTGAGAGGAAAATTGAACGGCAATAAATCATTATTTTTTATACTTCCCACAGTTTGAACACATTTCCGTTATTAAGCTTCGGGAAGAAACAGAAATGATGAAGTCAAAGATGATATAATAATTTGGTTTACAGTGTAAATGCCCCTCTGATTTAAAACAAAATAAAATATTTGTTCAGTAAAATAGTAACAACAACAACAGCAACTACAATGATAATAACTAGAATTTAATTCGTCATGAGGACGAATTAGGTGGTCTGTCTTTCAATTTGTATGATCATGATTGCAAGCAGGATGATCATAATAAAGGGGAAATACTAAACTGAAGATAGGAAGTCAAGAATGCCATGCATGGAGATGCTTCTTGAGGACAGGAATGTAGAAAAATGTGTGAAACGGTCATTGGAAGATGTGATGACGTTGATGATAATCATCATGAATATCATGACAGTGATGATAATCATCATCATGAATATCATTAAAGTGATGATAATGATGTTGATGATAATCATGATGATGATCATATCATGACAGTGATGATGATAATGATTTTAATGTTAATCATCATCATCATCATCATAAATATCATGACAGTGATGATGATAATGATGTTGATGATAATCATCATCATGAATATCATCATGACAGTGATGATGATAATGATGTTGATGATAATCATGATAGTGATATAATGATGATGATGGTGATGGTGATGGTGATGATAATGGTGATGACCATGACTGCAATGACAGTGACCTTTACCATGCCAAATATGAAAGAGCAATCACATTTCGTTATGAAGATACGACCATAAGTTGATTTTTACAAAATGTCGCCTGGATGACGTCACGATAATCTGATGAGCTTGAAAAAGATGCGCGAACTTGACATTATTAGGACTGATGACTGCCGAAAATTTGAAGATAATTGAGTATGCCAATTTTGAGAAATTTCCATCTGGTTGTACACAAACTACTGCACACTACTTTCCAATAGACAAAACACACAAAATAAAGCAGTTTAGTACATGGTTTGTGATTGTATATGATATAATAGTCGAAGAAGATGGTAAAATGAAAGGCAAAAAGAAGCAAAAAAATTTTTTTTTTTAATGGACCCACCGGGGATCGAACCTAGGTCACCGGAGTGAGAGGCAAGTGCTTTGACCAATATACCAAAACATTTCCCATAGAATTAACACGTAAACGAAAAACGTCATTCTCAAATCCCATTTTGTAGTGAAAAATTGGGCATGATCCCGACATCTGATCAAAAATTGGAGACCACACTTGTAAAAGCTTATAGTCTCAGCTATAACATACTAAAATCTGGAAGAAAATAGACCCAAAACAACTGAGATACAGCTCAGGGAACAATGTCATGTAGATTCATGATTCGAAAAAAAAATCATCTTCCATAGACATAACACGCAAATAGGGAAAATTCTGACATGGCATTTTTAATTGAAAATTTCACTGTAATGACGTCATCAAATTGGAAATTGGTGGTGACTGATTTTGTAGGAAATTGCCTCAGCTACAACATATTAAAATCTGGGCGAAAAACGACCAATAATTACGAATCTAGAGCCAAATTTGCGTAAATGTGATGACGTCAAAACATGAAAAATGGAAATTTTGACTTCTGGCGCCATTTTGATGACGTCATAATGTTTATAAGGGTCAAATGATACATGAAATGCCATCTACGATTCATACCCTACCTGATGATGACAAAAAATTTGGGGTCAACGGACTATCTAACGAGCTACAGTGAATTTTGTATAGGCATGTTTTTTCCCATATATGGCCTATAGTGAGGGAGCGCGCCCGCGCGTGCTGCAAACTTTGACGGACGACAATTTCCTTATTAATGGTCGTAGAAAGTTAAAAAGGATATCAAATTGCTCAGAATTTTATGTTCTATGAGAGTACACAAGAAAAAACGGCGAGTTTAGGCTCCGTCATGATGGAATACGGGAAAATGCGCGCGCACCCTTGTGTGCGCGCAAATTTTTGAAATGTTCAAAATGACCTGAAACGTGTGCAGACTTGATCCTACGTGATTTTGAGCATTTTTAAATTTTGACGCGCCCGTACGCGCACGTCCTGACCTCTAGATGACCTGTGAAGATAGAACTTGATGACCTGTCCAGTGAAGTTTATGTGATGTAAATATAGTTGATTTTTGACGATTGATTATGAAGATATAATCGATCTTGTAAATTTACAAAATGGCGTCTTGATGACGTCACGATGACCTGATGACCTCCAAAAGCTTAATGGACCATGTCCATGATTGACCTCATACATGACATGAAACTCGATGATATTGACCTGGCCGATTTTGAGATTTGGTGGGAACAAAAATTTGTTATAAAAATAAATAAAGAAGATTCGGACAAAATTAAAAGGAGGTCTGTCATAAATGACAGACCACCTAATAATAATGATAATATAGATAATAGTGGTATTGTAATACCATAATTATAATATTACAATAATATAATAATAATGATAATAATAATAATTATTATTATTATTATTATTATTATTATTATTATTATTATTATTGATGATAATAATAGTAATCGTAATGATCATAACTAGAATTTAATTCGTCATGAGGACGAATTAGGTGGTCTGTCTTTCACTTTGTATGGTCATGATCGTAATCAGGATGATCATAATAATGGGGAAATACTAAACTGAAGATGGGAAGTCAAGAATGCCACGCATGGAGATGCTTCTTGAGGACAGGAATGTAGAAAAATGTGTGAAACGGTCATTGGAAGATGTGATAACGTTGATGATAATCATCATGAATATCATGACAGTGATGATAATAATGATGATAATCATGATGATGATCATATAATGACAGTGATAATGATAATGATGTTGATGAGCATTATATCATCAAGACAGTGATGATGATAATGATTTTGATGTTAATCATCATCATCATCATCATGAATATCATGACAGTGATGATGATAATCATCATCATGAATATCATCATGACAGTGATGATGATAATGATGTTGATGATAATCATGATGATGATATAATAATGATGATGGTGATGGTGATGGTGATGATAATGTTGATGACCATGACTGCAATGACAGTGACCTTAACCATGCCAAATATGAAAGAGAAATCACATTTCGTTATGAAGATACGACCATAAGTTGAGTTTTACAAAATGTCACCTGGATGACGTCACGATAATCTGATGAGCTTGAAAAAGATGCGCGAACTTGACCTTATTAGGACTGATGACTGACGAAAATTTGAAGATAATCGAGTAAGCCAATTTTGAGAAATTTCCATATAGGGTTGTACACAAACTACTGCACACTACTTTCCAATAGACAAAACACGCAAAATAAGGCAGTTTAGTACATGGTTTGTGATTGTATATGATACAATAGTCGAAGAAGATGGTAAAATGAAAGGCAAAAAGAAGCCAAAAAAAAAAAAAAATTAATGGACCCACCGGGGATCGAACCTGGGTCACCTGCATGGGAGGCAAGTGCTTTGACCAATAGACCAAAATATTTCCCATAGAGATAACACGTAAACGAAAAACGGGATTCTCAAATCCCATTTGGTAGTTCAAAATTGGGCATGATCCCGACATCTGATCAAAAATTGGAGGGCTTACTAATAAAAGCTTATAGTCTCAGCTACAACATATTAAAATCTGGAAGAAAATAGACTAAAAACAACTGAGATACAGCTCAGAGAACAATGTCATGTAGATTCATGATTCGAAAAGAAATCATCTTCCATAGACATAACACGCAAAAAGGGAAAATTCTGACATGGCATGTTTAATTGAAAATTGCACTGTGATGACGTCATCAAAATGGAAAACGGTGGTGACTAAGTTTGTAGGAAATTGCCTCAGCTACAACATATTAAAATCTGGGCGAAAAACGACCAATAATTACGAATCTAGGGCCAAATTTGCATAGTGTGATGACGTCAAAACATGAAAAATGGGAATTTTGAGTTTTGGCGCCATTTTGATGGCTTCATAATGTTTATAAGGGTCAAATGATACATGAAATGAAATTTATGATTCATACCCTACCTGATGATGACAAAAAACTGGGGGATCAACGGACTATCTAACGAGCTATAGTGAATTTTGTATAGGCATGTTTTTGCACGTTTTTACGTTATTTTCTCCATAGACGCGCGCACGGATTTTGAAGTTTGACGCCCCCGTACGACCTTATTATTGATTGAAAATGATTCCAAGTGGATGGAAATGATGAAGAAAAGTGTCAGGATTGCAAATCAATCGAAAAAACAGCGTTTTAACGTTATTTACGACTTGTGCGCGCGTAAAACGCGCGCGAGGACGCTTACGCACGGACATTTTTGAAATGCTCAAAATGACCTGAAACGTGTGCAGACTTGATCCTACGTGATTTTGACCATTTTTAAATTTTGACGCGCGCGTACGCGCACGTCCTGACCTCTAGATGACCTGTGAAGATATGACTTGATGGCCTGTCAAGTGAAGTTTATGTGATGTGAATATAGTTGATTTTTGATGATCGATTATGAAGATATAATCGATCTTGTAAATTTACAAAATGGCGTCTTGATGACGTCACGATGACCTGATGACCTCCAAAAGCTTAATGGACCATGTCCATGATTGACCTCATACATGACATGAAACTCGATGATATTGACCTGGCCGATTTTGAGATTTGGTGGGAACAAAAATTTGTTATAAAAATAAATAATAAAGAAGATTCGGACAAAATTAAAAGGAGGTCTGTCATAAATGACAGACCACCTAACTAGAATTTAATTCGTCATGAGGACGAATTAGGTGGTCTGTCTTTCAATTGGTATGATCATCATTGTAATCAGGATGATCATAATAATGAAGATTGGAAGTCAAGAATGCCACGCATGGAGATGCTTCTTGAGGACAGGAATGTAGAAAATGTGTGGAACGGTCATTGGAAGATGTGATAATATTTGTGCAAGATAACAATCATGATAATGGTGATGATTATCATGATGAAGGTGATATAATGATGGTGATGACAATAATAATAGCAATGATGATCATGACGGTGATGATATATCATCATCATCATCATGAATATCATCATGACAGTGATGATGATAATGATGTTGAAGATAATCATGATGATCATTATATCATCATGACAGTGCTGATGATAATGATGTTGATAATCATCATCATCATCATCATCATGAATATCATCATGACAGTGATGATAATGAAGTTGATGATAATCATCAGCATCATCATGAATATCATGACAGTGATGATGATAATGATGTTGAGGATAATCATCATCATGAATATCGTGACAGTGATGATGATAATGATGTTGATGATAATCATGATCATCATCATGATTATCATCAACATCATTATCATTTTGAGAAATGATATTGCAGTATAGCTTTAATACACTTCAGGGAATCAGATTTTCCATAGGGTTATACATAAACTACTGCACACTACTTTCTAATAGACATAACATGCAAAATAAGACATTTTATTACTTTGTTTGTGATTGCTTATGTTATAATAGTCGAATAAGATGGTAAAATGAAAGGCAAAAAGAAGCAAAAAAAATAAATTTTTTAATGGACCCACCGGGGATCGAACCTGGGTCACCGGAATGAGAGGCAAGTGCTTTGACCAATATACCAAAACATTTCCCATAGAGATAACACGTAAACGAAAAACGGGATTCTGAAATTCCATTTTGTAGTGAAAAATTGGGCATGATCCCGACATCTGATCAAAAATTGGAGACCACACTTATAAAAGCTGATAGTCTCAGCTATAACATACTAAAATCTGGAAGAAAATAGACCAAAAACAACTGAGATACAGCTCAGAGAACAATGTCATGTAGATTCATGATTCGAAAAAAAATCATCTTCCATAGACATAACACGCAAATAGGAAAATTTCTGACATGGCATCTTTAATAGAAAATTTCACTGTGATGACGTCATCAAAATGAAAAACCGTGATCATTGATCTTGTAGAGAATTGTCTCAGCTATAACATAGCAAAATCTGGGCGAAAAACGACCAATAATTACGAATCTAGAGCCAAATTTGCATAAATGTGATGACATCAAAACATGAAAAATGGAAATTTTGAATTCTGGCGCCATTTTGATGACGTCATAATGTTTATAAGGGTCAAATGATACATGAAATGCCATCTACGATTCATACCCTACCTGATGATGACAAAAAAGTTGGGGGTCAACGGACTATCTAACGCGCTACAGTGAATTTTGTATAGGCATGTTTTTGCCCATATATGGCCTATAGTGAGGGATCGCGCCCGCGCGTGCTGCAAACTTTGATGGACGATAATTTCCTTATTAATGGTCGTAGAAAGTTAAAAAGGGTATCAAATTGCTCAGAATTTTATGTTCTATGAGAGTACACAAGAAAAAATGGCGAGTTTAGGCTCCGTCATGGTGGAATACGGGAAAATGCGCGCGCACCCTTGTGTGCGCGCAAATTTTTGAAATGCTCAGAATGACCTGAAACGTGTGCAGACTTGATCCTACATGATTTTGAGCATTTTTAAATTTTGACGCGCGCGTACGCGCACGTCCTGACCTATAGATGACCTGTGAAGACATGACTTGATGACCTGTCCAGTGAAGTTTATGTGATGGAAATATAGTTGATTTTTGATGATCGATTATGAAGATATAATCGATCTTGTAAATTTACAAAATGGCGTCTTGATGACGTCACGATGACCTGATGACCTCCAAAAGCTTAATGGACCATGTCCATGATTGACCTCATACATGACATGAAACTTGATGATATTGACCTGGCCGATTTTGAGATTTGGTGGGAACAAAAATTTGTAATAAAAAGAAATAAAGAAATAATAAAGAAGAAAAATCTTGACAAAATTAAAAGGAGGTCTGTCATAAATGACAGACCACCTAATAATATATAATATCGAAGCAATCACTACTGGGAGTCAAAATTGAAAACAATTAGGAGAATCAGAACTAGGAAAAATTTATAAAACAGTTAGGTTTGACTTTATCCTTCTATTACCAAGGGACGTATATTGGTTTTATAACTATTTACCATGGTATTTGTTCACCTGCCATTGTTTGATTATCTTTAAAACAGGTGATCGTCACCATCAACTCCTTTGGGTGTGGTCTTTCAGCATTAGCCTGCATCGTAGCCTTTCTCATCTTTTTATTCAGCAGGTAAGACCTTGCCAGTTGTGGATCCAGGATTTCTGAGGAGGGGGCACAATAGTCTGAAAATTTTCTGACACGCAAAAAAAAAAAAAAAAAAAAAAAAAATGATCAGAGCGTTTCGGGTGTATTTTTACCCCCAAAATCCTCTGACAACTTGAAGCAAAAGACACCCCTCAACTTTAAAAACATGCAATGGAGAAGTTTCGCTGTAAAATGCTCCACAGTTCGCTCATACCGGACTTGGCAGAATTCGAACATAATAAACAATATTTTATAAGCAAATTCGATTTTAAAAGAAAGAAAAAAAGAAAAGTAAATAAATAAGCAAATGAAGATGAAGCTGTCCACGTCGACCAACAGAACATGTATGTAATAGTGATTATATTCGTTATATTGGGTGTTTTCCAATGCATGTGATCAAGGAGATCAAGGAGTTATTGATGTGATTTACAATGGGTAGACGTTACTTTTTTTTCATCGTTTCTTGTCTAGTCGACGCATTTAGATATTCATGCTAACCAGTTGAACAACACCGCCTTGGTATTACACTTGCTAAATCCATTTCGACGAGGTAATTTCTGCGAAAAAGATTACCAGCATCGTCATTTCAAATACACCAACAGGATTGCATACATGCAGGACACATTCTGACCTTTCTAGGCAACTACAATGCACATTATGTCTTTTCATTCAATCATGAACTAATGAACACCGCCCTCTTCGAAAAATCTTAGCTAATGGGCGTAATTGGTTAATGGAGTTTCATACGTGTGCATCCCTTTATTATTTCAACCTCTGTTTAGCCTGGGGCATCAAATAATTATTGCGAATTAGTGCATAGCTTTTTGCTGAAAACATTTCTTATATCCATGTGATTAAACTAGGGCAAAATATTTAGCCTTGGTCAAGTCATGACCTCATTTTCTCTGAATATTATCATGCAAAATTCGTGAAAATATGAAATGTATCCTTCTAACCTTGCAGTATTAATATATCCTCCGTATATTTAGCCATGCCAGATTCTGTAGCTATCCCTTTTCACTCCATTTTGATCTGAGTCATTTCATATCATTACGTATTAATCATGGTGCTGGAGAAAATGTTAGAAATTTGAATTAAGAATACAATACGGGTGAGAATGTTTACAGTATGCTTAAATACAAATGTGTTGTTGGTATTAGATGATAGACAAAATTCCTTCTCTACCCACTTTAAATATGATGTTTTATGTGTGTTTTTCATTCCATGTGATTTTAGAACGATTAAATAAATTTCTTGTCATTTAAAGTGACAGTAAACTGAAGCTCCTAAATAGCGCCATCTTTCAACAGGATTGATAAGTGTCTGTGCCTCTCATTTTCCCATCATGCCCCATTCTAGTTTGTTAAAGCTTAGAATGTAACTGCACACGATGTTCCACACTGCCAAGTCAAAAATGATAGTTTTAGATATAACAATTTGCCTATTATCCCAACAAGCTGTTTGTCAAAATTCAAAATAAAATGCAATTAGTTTTCAAATTATAATCTAAATTTAGTAATCACTGTAAGATGGCGCTGTTCAAATTCTACCAGTTTAATACCACTTTAAATGAATATAAATCCTAAAAATATACAGTCATTCTGATGAACTAAATAGGGATCAATCTTTCCCAGTAGATATTAGACTCAAAATTCAGTACTCAATATTATATTATTGTTTTGCATGCAGGATATTAATACCTGGGTTGATATTTTTCCATTTTCAGACGTCTATGGTGTAGGAGAAACCACATACACTGGCATCTCATCACTTCATTCATCCTCAACTATTTCGTCTATTTCATCGCTCTTGGAATTCGGCAATCCAGTAATGCCACAGAAATAAAGGTAACGTATACTCTCTTTCATTGCAGATCATGCGTGGGGTGCAGCTAGGGGAGGAGTAAGTTTAATAATAGCAGGAGTTTTAAATCATATTTGGGTCATTCTTATGTATTTATTTTAAAACCACGTATACAGTTTGAAACAGGTTGATAACTCTAGAATTAATTTCTTTCGACACCCCCGCTAAAACTAGGGGTTAGAGAGAGAGAGAAGAGCAGTAAACATAAAAATATCCACAGATGAGATAGAGAATTGTGGATGGAGAGAGAGGGAGAGGGAGAGAGAGAGAGAGAGAGGGATGCTTCGTATGAGGACAACAAAGAGGTCCTTTGAAAGGAAAATTGACATCATGGCTTAATAGTGAGGAGAAGATTGATACGAAGTAATAACTTGAACACAGAGAGAGCGTTAGAAACAGACGGTGTGCAGATATACACTCCATGACATTACTCACACACGACTGATGCCATACCCAACAGTCTTTACTAGTATGCTAACTACACCCAGGTACTATAAGTAGTATGGAAAAACTTCAATCCTTTACAGTCCCCTTTTCTCATTGTCTTTCTTCTTCTTCTTCTTCTTCTTCCTTTTCTTTTCTTTTCTGTTCTTTTCTTTTCTTTTTCTTCTTCTTCTTCTTCTTCTTCTTCTTCTTCTTCTTCTTCTTCTTCTTCTTCTTCTTCTTCTTCTTCTTCTTCTTCTTCTTCTTCTTCTTCTTCTTCTTCTTCTTCTTCTTCTTCTTCTTCTTCTTCTTCTTCTTCTTCTTCTTCTTCTTCTTCTTCTTCTTCTTCTTCTTCTTCTTCTTGCAGTGGTTGGAAAACCTTCTGGACACGCTATATTTCTACGCCTTGATGACCAACTATTTCTGGATGCTCGTAGAGGGCCTCTATCTTCACACGCTCGTAGTTTTTGCACTCAGAGTAGATGCCAACCGAATCAGTTTTCTCATTTATGTTTTCATCGGATGGAGTAAGTTTGAATTATAGAAGATTTTTTTTTTAATTGTTCTATGATTCAATTCAAGAAAAAGCATTCAAATATTTAAATTGGCAAGGCGGAGTGAAATTTATAATAACTATTTTCTTGTTTTGTATTATAATTGACATTGTATGGTTGCATTATGTAATTTCCAGTCATATTGGTTTATTCAACCTGGGTTTTTATTTGTCTTCAACAATGAAAGAATGAAACATAATAAGAATTTAGGCCAATTTGAGGAGTTACAGGTGATTAATTTACATATTTAAAAATTATGTACCTCTGTATAATAACAAGATGAAGTCAGAGTGAGGTAGAAGTTGTTATAGATATTTACAATATTATTTATTTTACCTACTAATTTCATTAATTTATTTTGGGGTGTTTGTATTGTGACCTTACATATTTTATACAATTTTTCAAATAGTCATTGTAGGGATTGTTGTTGTTGTTGGTCAATTACTTTGTACATTATACCTGTGGTAGCACGATATTTCATTTTGTAAGGTCAATGCCAGAAACTGATTGAACCAGAACTAATTTTCATACCAAATTGTAAGCTGATAGGAATCTGTAAAATTGCGCAGATTCTTTTCTCCCTTTTTCTACATTCAGCTTTGTACCAACATGCAAAAACAGTTGATACATGTATTAAAAAGAATAAGATGGAAGGTGAAAAGGAATTGTTCTTTGTACGGACTGTTAATTTTAATACTATGATAATTTTAACCGGCTAGGCTTAGTCAGCAAGCATACAATAGACCGCTTATGTAATGTATACAAATTTATGCACATATATTCGCTGAGCACCTAGTGATGAGCTATTCCATTAACCTGCTTTTTATAAATGAGCCTCAATGCTTGGAATCCAGTTTGCATACATTATTTGTTGCTATGTCCGGCAATACGCCGGCAAGCTTTCAGGTTGTCAAGAACAACCTTCGTTTGAAAGGTATATAAAGTTTGCATAATTTACCAAAGCGGTCTATTGCCCTCATTTGAAACGAGGTCCTATTTGCTATCAACCTCAAAAAGACAAGTCGTAATGAAGGATTAACCTGTTTTCATCTGTATATTTCTCTCTCGATGGCACGAACATTGATCAAGCTTCGGAAATATATGTAATTCCATACTGTGTGCTGTGGTTACTGTATGGATTTCGCGAACAGACTCCTAAATGCCAAAGGCATGTTATAGATGCCCTACTGTTAGAATAAATCGTGTGTGTCATTAAGTATGATGTAGATCTCTTCGACTTAAAGCCTTCAGGGTGACTCCTCATAAGAGAAATCTGCACAAAGCTGTTTCAAATTTGGTTTGATCAAATTTATTCTGATATTTTTCTTTGCGTAAAACATTTTCGTCTCGAAAAGCAGAACATGCGGTGCAAGAAATGACATTTTTTTTAAATTATCATTTTATACTAAACTTACTCCACAAAGTTAAAATGTTATATAATCAGATGGATGATGCCTGTTGGCTTAATACGAATGGCCAAACTTTGCGCCCTCCCCTTTCAAATTTTCGCCCTTAACGTCATGCGAATCGTGTATATTGAAATATACATTTCAGTGCGGGGGAAATTGTGCCTTCCCCACCCCTTTTCCAGAAAACTTGTGATTTCCCCCTGGTTTATAACCAGATACCCAGGAATCACATCATCATAGTTAATGAATTCGATTGCGTAATCAGAAAAGTTCCACTTAACTTTGTTTATCAATCAGTTAAAGACTTTATTTATGATTTCATTAATAATTGTTTTTAATTTACCTCTTCTGTGTAGTTTTACCAGCGGTTTTCGTGTCGCTTTGGGCAATCGTGTCATTTTTAACCAGAGGGTAAGTTCGTTACAGTGGATCGTAATTATTCTTAAATATCATGAGAAATTGAGACAACAACATTTAATCTTGTTTGTAACTATCTTTTCTTTGTGGTATTTAACATTTCAAAGACATATTCGTTTACTTGAGAATGACATACCTATTGACATGGAAATGTATTTGTTCATTCATTCAACAGAATGTTCATGAATCCTTTAATAGTTAGAGGATAATTGTTTTGTTTTTCTACTTATTGGATGCCAAACGTAACTAAGCCCATATGATTGTGCACACACCTGATGCAAATTTGCATCAGTGGTAAAGTACGTTTGCGTTATGCAGCAATAGTTACAATCCATTTACAATGATCTTGCAATAGACTTTAGTTTAAAGGCATTCGGTAACTTTGTGGAGGCTTGATTTAATAAATTGTTTGATTTTGATGTCTTGTATAATGATGTTCAGAAGGATAAATAAATAGCCAGGCATAGAAAGGTTTTCAAATATATAATGCTATTATTAAGATATATGTGACTGAATACTCCCATTTACGAAAGCGTATGGCCATACGCTTTAGTCTAACACTGAGTCAATGAGGAAAAATTAGTCTGGCATTTCCGGTCACTTGCATATGTTTACTTTTGTGAAGCACATGATGATTTTGAAGTGCTTTTTCCCCATGGGCTTCATTTTTTACACCATATTACATAAACTGATAGCATGTAAGGCCAGACAGCTCAGATTTTATCAAGCCTCCACAAAGTTACCTAATCACTTTAAAAGTAAATTTCTTTGGTCTTTCAGAGGATTTGCTAATCCACTATCACAGAATGGGAGCGTTCAAGATTACATCTGCTTTATAGGACCTATCGGAGTTGCATTATTTGTGAGTACAGTCATTTTGTCACCAATACATCAGTGGCGTATCCATGGGCACGGACCCCTCCCATTTTGTTTCTTGCTCGCTTGTCCGATATTTCTTGGGTGAAAAAAAATAAAAGCATAACATCTGGGGGCGTTTCATCAAGTGTCTTGTCGGTGATTTTAACAGACAAATTTGCTCTCAGCCAATCAGATGCAGGGATTCCAGTAGCTTATAACAGTTATTGCAACTTGTCATTGACGACAAGTTTTATGGAACGGGCCCCAGTTTACCCTTTTCCCCCTTCAATTAAAAAATGCCCCCCAGCCCCTGCAAAAAAAATTCCTTGATGCGCCTCTGTACGTGTTGCTCTTTAATAATGTTTCGCGGTATCCAGTGTCCTTTTGTGTGTGTGTGTGTGTGTTTGCGTAGCGTACATTCTACCATGTCTACCATAAGATAAGGCATAATGATTGCGCTTATAATGATGGTATGCAATCTAATCTTATAGGGCCTTCTAGCAATAACGTTTATTAAGAGGCACACAATAAAACAAATAAAGGTGAAACAAAGGTTACAAATGAGTGTCATATTAGCGTGCCAAACATTACTAGAAATATATTTTCAATTTTGATTTGAAAGGATATTGTAGTCCTTTATACTCCCTAAGAATTTGTTCAATAAAAGGGTGGCACAGCTAAGATGTCATGTGTCTGCAAGAAGCTCCTGTCCTATAATGTGCAAGATTTGAGATCTTGTATGTAGCCTGGTGCCAATCTAATTCCAACTTTCCTTTTCATGAGAATAACCTTAAATTAGTATGTGCTTGCATCCACCTAGTGCAGATTCTGACGAAAATGGGAAATAATTATCTTCAAACAACCATGTTCTTAATAAAACCCTGCCAGTCGCATTCTGAGCATGTACTTTATCATTTATGAAATTTAGAAGCACGGATGAAAAAACACTGTCTTTGGGAAACATTATGGCAAGAACTCGGCTAATGAACAAAACCCCGCAGGTGCCCCCCAAATCAATTTCCGTATTTGATTTCACGTTAAGCGATAAGTAACGACAGGAGGCGCTCTTTCCTTCAAATAGAAATGCAGGATGGGGGGGGGGGGGGGGGGGGTATCCGGCGCCAATTGTTTCATGTAATAGCTGGACCACTATTAACTTTATTATAAACGCAGATGATGTGTGTGGTCCAAATATTTACATCATGAACAGTATGACGATTTACAACTTAATTAAACTAGCGGAACATTGGTGCCATCTCTATGGAAATTGCCTGAATATAAAACCTTATTTAAAGTCTATTTTTGTGGTGGTTATAAACTGTTTGATTTGTCTGTGCAGGATTGTGTACTTCCGCTGTTACAAGTTACAGTGATTTTATTATTACTTGAAGCTATGAGTTCAAAGTATAATCTGATTCATTTCTCTTATCTGAGCCTACTAAAATGTGTGCTTTGTTTGCAGTAACTGTCTGGTTGAATTCCGAATATAAGACAGGCGACATAAGCCGACATAAGGTTTTCTTCTTCGTTTTCCCTCTATACCACTGTCTACAGGACAGATTTAAAACAGATTTAATCAAGAATGCATGTATTCTACCTGGGAAGAAGGAAATTGATGCTCCAAATCTTTGCTAGGAATCCTGTAATAGATTCTTTTTATTTTTGTTGTCATTTTTTTCTTTCCTCTTTGCAGATAAATTGTATTTTCTTGTTCAACATTATGCGCTGCCTGTGTAAAAAACTACGAGAACAAATGAGAAACGAAGAACAACAGTCATGGTAAGATGATAATTTTTGTATTTATACAAATCTTTCGTCGTTTCCATTCATTATGTGTTTTTCTTTGTCCTTTACAAACTCGCCTTTAACTTGTCTCTGTTTCTCCCAAGATATTTCTGTGTTTTTTTTTGGTTTTTTTTAATATTTAAATATATTTAATCAAGAATCAGATATAAGTACAGAATCTCTTTTAGATCTTGGTCCTGAACATATATAAAAATGTAATACATAAAAATATAAACAATGACAATCAATCATGCTAACAATCAAATGAAATCAGATATAAATCAGCAGTATTACGAAATGCTTTGAGAAAAGCAAGCATTGCTTTGTTTATATATCCCACTCTAACTCTCTCCATATCGCTATCTCCCTCACTATGTGTGTCTTTCTGCTCGTGGAGTGTCATTACAAAGTATTTATTTTTCCATTTAAAGCTCCCAGGTTCTCTACCTCTCTGTCTCCCAACATATCTATTCATTTGATTTACTAATGCGATTATATCCCCCCCCCTCTCTCTCTCTCTCTCTCTCTCTCTCTCTCTCTCTTGGAGAGGGAGACAGGGATTTTGCAGCGTTATGGTAGTACTGATATCTATATTTAGTATCACATGTCTAGTTCAAGATGATTAATCAACTTCACAGATGTAAAGGGAGGGGGAATGGAGATGAACATAATTAAATCCGGGAATTAAATAAGAACAAAGTAGAAAGCCGATTAGAAAATGTCAAAATAATACTGACTTTATATTGATATCATAATGATTATATCATCTCTTTCTCTCTGTCTCTCCTCTGTCTGTCTGTCTGTCTGTCTGTCTGTCTGTCTCTTCTCTTTCTTCTCTGTCTTTTTCCTCTCTCTTTCATCGTGCCTCTCTTCCTTGCTTTGTTATGCCTTTTCATTTATTTATTTTTCCTTCGTCATTCTTCAGGAGGGGCGCCAAGGCAACCATGGTGCTGGTCGTCCTCCTTGGCGTTCACTACGTCGTCTTCCTCATCATCGTCCCCATCGTGGAGTCGCAGCTCCCGATCACGGTCACGCTCGTTCTCCAGTACATCAACACCTTCCTCACCAGCACGCAAGGAATACAGGTCTCCGTCATCTACGTGTTTCTCAACAGCGAGGTACGGCAAAGCCTTCGTAGGCCTACGTCCACGTCCACCTCGCTTCTCTAAAAAACTCACACACAAACCGGCCGCTTAGCTACCCCGCTCGCCACCATACGTTCAATTAACAGGGTATTAATTCATGACCATTCATTTCAAACATCGCATCTCTTTATCAATAGCTGTCAAGTGGTCCGTGGTCGTACTGGTCATCATCGTCAGAATCGTGACTTTTTTATATATTATTCGCTTCCATCATTATCGAGCATCTCAATGTTTTCACCACTCATTCCGTAGTCAGTACGCATACTATCCCTATAACAATGTACTTTATTACGATGCTTGATTTTAAATGGTAGTCGCGCATTGCTTTTCTCAATTTTTATTTCCTATTACATCTCTCTCACACATCATACGACATTTCTTCTCGCGTATGTTCATATTATTGCCCGGCGCGACTCTTTTCTCTCTTTTTTTTGTGTGTGTTGTCTTTGAGAACTTGCTACGTACCTTCTGCAACCATAATGAAAAATAACTGTCAATTTGGTGGCATGTTCGGAAAGAAATGGCTAGGACTCCTGCGCGTGCGCAATAGTCTCAAACGTATATTTTTGCATGAAAATACATTTGAAAAAACTGAATATACCGTATATTCTTTAGGAAAAGGCAAGCATTCCATAAAAGACTGTGAAATTAGAAACATTACAGCACCTGAGGAAAGGCAGATGGGGATACGTTTTATCTTGCACTCATACTAAAAAAAAAGATGACACTTTTTTATATTTATTCAACTCTTTGTAACTCACTAATACTCATTTCATATGATACAGAACTAATTGTTTGAATCTAATATGTCACGTTTCTAGAGTTTTGTAAAGCACATATAGTCTGCGCAATTCCGACAACCTTGTTTATAGCTTGGTATACGTCTTAAATTTTCCTTAATCCACTGAGATATTCACGTATAAACAAGGGAATTGCTTGTCCTTTTCCTGATATTTGATCACTTTGTGCCTGAGTGTTTTTATCTATATGCAAGTATGGGCTTTCAAATAAAATTAACACTTCGTATATCATGTACACGATCTCAAACAGTTTTGAGTTGCGGCAAAACTTCTATCTCTAAAGATTACGAAATTGTTTTCTTAACATTTTGTATGCCCATTCTCCTCATTAATACCCCAGTCACACCAGCAAGACCGACGCCAGACCGATAACAGACCGAACAAAAAATTACATTGCCACCAATGGCCAAGAATCAGTCGGTTTGTAGTCGGTGTGGGATCGGTTGGCGGTGTGACTGTGGTATTAGAAGAAATGTAAACATGCAGGCGCATCAAACTGTGAGTATTTTTTTTATCAAATGGAATCAAATCATCTGAAAATTGATTGCTGGACTTCCCAAAACTGTATAAAGAGAATTTACCGTCATTGATTTTGGCTTCCTATATTTTGATCATTCTGCGTTCGTTAACATCACACATATTGCATGCAATCATTTCATTACGTAATGTCACCATCATCATTCTCATCACCGTTGTACTTTAATCATCATCATCATTATTATTATCGTCGCCCCTATCATCATGATCATCATTATTATCATAGTCGTAACCTCGGCGTATTTTTTGAACAGTTGCCCTACGAAGTTTTACCGACCCGATTCCTAAAGAATAGGCACCCTCCATTTTTTTAAATATCGGTGTATTCACACTTTTCTGAATTTCGTCATCATTCTGATTATACTGTTTTAACTATTGTGCAATTTCATAGCTGTTCTTGCGTATCTATTCCCATTCACAAACTTCTATTAACTCACACTACTTTTCTACTAACATTATGTAGATTTCAGTGGCGTATCCATCCTACTGCTGCTTATTTTTTTTTAAAGACTGCAAATGGGGGAAGCGCGGACCCAGCGTACGCCCCTCTTCCATTTGCATTCTTTAAAAAAAAATCACTATTTTTAGTCGCAGTATAATATAGTTTCGAGCATGCATTAGATTACAGCCCCCCCCCCCCCCCCCCCATGCCAGCGCGCTTTCGGCAGGCAAGGTATACCCCCCATATACCAATTGTTGGATACGCCACTGGAATAAGTAATGATCTTTGTACCAGCGTGTGAACCTCAATATATCTATATACGTTTGCGGTGATGCATGCAATCAGAGTGTGTTTATCAGTAACTTACTTGTAATTAGCAATGACTTATTTTCAAAGGAACCTAAAGATGACAAAACACGCATGATATTTGTTACCAGTTTTTACCTAGTAGGTGTTATTTCTACAAACTGAAAACTATTGATCTCGTTTTAGAATATGTGGTTTCTTCACGAACACATTTATTTGTTTTCATAACTTTTTAATGATTTTGGTAGCAAAAAGTTACGATTACGTTTAAAAATTGACCTTTGGTCTCCTCGTTTGGATCAGTAGAACGAACTACTTTTTCTCATGTTACCCTTGGTATCCATCTCAGTTTTATATGTGCTTTAATTTCCCAGTAAGCATTCGACAGATTTCTTCGAATTTATCAAGACACCTTAAGTTGATATCCCTTTTGTTTGTTTGATCATATCCCTTTGCGTTTAAGGTCAAAGGCTCTATCAGACGGACAATGGTGAAAATAATGAGAAAACAGGACTGCCCGTGCATGAGAAGAAGGCTTGCAGCTAATCGTCAGAGAAATTCATCCTACTCCAGATGGTTCACGGATGAAAACACGTGCTTGAGTTCATTGCGATCAAGTCCCTCGCGGAACCCGAACAACGGCCGAATCAACTCCGACCTTGCGGCGACGCTAAACGGTGGCATCGGAACGAGCGACAAAGCCATGACGCAGACGGTCTCATCGGTACCCCAGCACTCCCCCATTCAGGAAAAATCAGATGAGTTTGAGAATTACGAGCTCGGCGCCTTGCCGGAGAAAGTCAACATCGGTAAAGATGGGGACGGTGCCGGCGAAAAGCACAGCTTGCCACCGCAGGAAGGGATGCCGCTGTTGAAAGACAAGAACGTAGAGGGCGCGAGACAAGCTGATAGGGTGAACAGCAACGGAAGTCCACACATTGGAATTAGGGATACGAACGTGGAGAGGTGTGTTGATGATGATAACAATCAGTTGAAATCAAATGAAACCCAACACCTTACCACTCATACTGTCACGTGCTAGCTGATAGAGATATACACCATATTCTTGACCAAACTTTGAACCATTGAACAACTCTTGCGCTGGTTGTGAGAAAGAAGCGAATTTCTTTTCGACATTAAAATGTGAAACTTTGGGTGTATGTATGCACCCGTCATATATTGCACACTTTCATCTACACTAACCTTGGCTGAAAATAATGTGAGCAGATATTGAATGTTGAAATAGCTTGCTGTCATCGTTGGATTTTTATTTTTCATTTGTTGTCATCGAAGTGTATCAAGTCTCTCAACTCCTCAAAAACTTGATACGTGAATTTTTTTGAGTTTTGAAAGAGTGGACTTGAGACAAGGGTTATCAGTTCCGGTATATAAAAAAATCGCTGTGTAGGCATAGATTATTCAATTTATTCGTCATGCAGGAGAAAATACAATAAATCAGTCACCATTATTCAGTTGACACTCAGTAATAGGGAGTTTTCGTTCAGCAACGTACGCGGGGTTCTAAGACGGAGATTAACAATTGCACATGACAAAGGACGCCTAGCCATTCTTTGTCGAAAATTAAAGAACCGGAACGGCAATACCGTGCTAGATCAAGAGCGCACGATAAATTGCAAATGCATCGTTTGCTCTTAATCTAGGGTCGCGTTTATCATCTTTCCCCAGTTTGAAACGGTTTTCCATACCCACTATCAAAAGCCCTTTCCAAAGCCCTTTGCAAACGGCTTTCAAAATAAGTTGCGTTTATCATCTCATCGACAAGTCGAAAACCGACGTTGTCACTGCGCAGATGCATTGCGAAGTTTGACCCGAGGAGAAGGGGTCTATACGGCGCGCGCTTTTTTGTTTTGGCTATCGCTAGTATAGTGCAGCGTACGTAGCTAGTGTACTCTGTGGAAACACGTAGTTCGTGACCGAAGTATAAAATCGTTTCAAAACAGCTTTGCGTTTATCTCGCTTTTTGTAACCTGTTTCTGTAACCTGTTTCGGAAACCTGTTTCGGAAAGCACAAATTTGCGACTTTCAAAAAGGCTTTCCGAACCCCATAATCAAAACAGCTTTGCGTTTATCATCTCTAAAAAATCACTGAAAGCCCTTTGGAAAACCTGTTTCTGCCGAAAGAAAGAGTTGATAAACGCACCCTAGGACGAAACTACTGTTCTACTACTATTCAATTTTCCACAAAGACTTTAAGACGGGCGTCCGGGCGTCCTTTGTCATGTGCAAATTGTTAATCTCCGTCCTAGAATCCTGCGTACGTTGCTGAACGAAAACTCCCTAATAATTCATTATGACGTGCAGCCTAGTATGAAAAGGCAATTTTCCCATACGCCGATTTTTAAAAGTATATTGTTTGCACTGTTCATTTTGCAATCACCTTTTAAACGATATCACTCTTTCATGACTCGCAAAAGACAGTCACTGACGCAGCCCTACCGTCAGCAAAATGACTCCTCGTGTGAGTCGGGCTTCAGAAGAAGCTCAAGATCTATGCGTCTAGTTATTACTAAGGAGTTTTCGGATGTGTCGACTAGACTGCTTTGTGTTGACTGCATACAAAGTAGGTGAAGCATGAAGCTAACAATGGGTGAAGCGAGGTTCACGTTTTAGAGAAGACGGCAAAACCATGTTTGACGCGTTCTCGATCTGACTAGTGGACGAGGGAGAAACCAGTGGTATGCAGCTAACACGAAGCAGTCCGCTGTAGCTGGGAGGATCTAGGACGGCGTTCAAGTCGACACATTCGAAAGCTCACTATTGTCTGAACTAGAAGGACAACAGTTAGAAAGATTAGTAGTGATTAATGTTGAATGGGGGAATTGATTCACGAATGATACTGTGAAAGACATAGGTGAACAATTCGATTGCTCTAACCAATTAAAGTGGTTTGTATTAACGAATAGTGTTAAGCCTGTCAAAACCTGACACACCGAAAGGCACCAGTCAAACGTCATAGTAGTAGACATCCACTCGAAATATCTGACGAGACGCCATATTGTCGTTTTTATTAATGTTGTGGTGGATTTGATAAAAGTCCAATTGTGTGTTTTATCATGTTTATGCTATGAATCACCGTAATCGTCCTATTCCATATGCTGCAGCTATGTCAATTCATATAGACTTCGTATGGGATGATTGACTTATGACTGCTTTAATGAAAGCAAAATATGCTTGTTGACATTATTTTTAAGAATAATTTTCTTTGTGCTATTTTACAGCTTTTCGTAACATGGGTTCTCTGAAATTATTCGTATTCAAATGGGAGAAACTTCAAATTCTTAAGTGATATTTAAGCTTAATTCTCCTATATTGTTAAATTATTAATTTCTAATTTACTCATCGCAATTCAAATTAACACCGTCTGGGAAGTTAAATGATCAGTATCGCAGTCTTATTCGTAATCACTGTGGTTCACGCCATTATTGTCAATGACCATAGAACATGATTGTAAAGACTTTCCAGAAAATCGATTCAAGGGTAATTTCTCTACCCAATAAGCCACTTCGGGGATGCAATCTGAGCATGAGCAGATAAAGGTCATCTGTACCAAATTCTAAAAACCCACTGACACTAATATTCGATATGTGCTCATGAATGTCATGTAATCATTATTCAATTATGCACTAATGGTGCATTCCATGATATCCAGGTGAAAGTATTCTTTTTTAAAGGGGAAACAAAAGCTATTCATGAGGCACCTCTATCACTCCCAGAGTTATTTTTCTGAAGTGCACATAAAGGGACCCTCCATGTCTAAAATATCTGTGGATATTTGGGGTCATTTGTACCATGCGCTAACCCCGAACTGGCTTATAGACCGCTTCTGTAATGTATACAAATTTGTTAGTGAAGAGCTATTCCATGAACCTGCTTTTTATAAATGAGCCTCAATGCTTGGAATCCAGTTTGCATACATTATTTGTTGCTATGTCCGGCAAGCCTGTGGCAAGCTTTCAGGTAGCCGAGAACAACATTTGTTTAAAAGGTATGTATAAAATTTGCAACATTACCGAAGCGGTCTATTGTTACTATATTCCAGAGAAATCTTTGAATTTATACGTAATACATCATTGTAATGTTCGCACATTTCAATAGGTGATGGACAGGGCTATAGACATTGTCTTTGGTTGATTTTTCGGAAGTCTTTGCGATCGTGTTCATTTTGGTTCGTGCCATTATTGATTAATCTTCGTGATGTACATGATCGTAATCCTATTAACTCCATTTTGAAATAAGTATTGGAGAGTCTACATGTACAAGAAAATGTTGGTAGTGGGTTAGCATGGATCCAGCCATCGAAGGGACACTCGTATCATGGAGTGGGAGGGGTGGGGAGGGGGGGGAGGGTTTAAAAAAAAGGGGAGATGGGGCTTGAATTATCTTCTTGCGCTACATTGATACCCACTGTAACCTTTTATCGATGTTTATGACTCTTGAAATCGAAATACCGCCCTCTGCATCTCAAGCGCATTCACCAATCCACACACAGACACATAATTATGAACAAATGGCATTTTACCCCCCATTGACATTAATTTTGCACATGATGCGTAGGAATCTGGCATAAAACATCAACGTAGTCTTTTATCTCTGATTCAAAATTATGCATTAACACCAGTGATTCAGTTGAAATACACTATTCACAATATTTTCACAACACTTCAAAGTATTTTTGTTGTATTGCTTTCGTGGTCGAACTCAGTCCCAAGACCGATTTCGATAACGAAATTAATCGGTAAGATCGATTTTGTTATACAGATCACAGGAGATATGTTTGGCGCCCCATGGCAAAATAATATGTTTCGATCGGCCTAAAAATGCCATTCGAAATATAATGGTCAATTTTCTGTATTCAATATATTTGGAGGGGAGTTCTTGGACAAATTTTATTTTCTATGTACAAGTATACCGTCCTCTACTTTGGCCTGCAATAGGGATACGGTACATTCAAAGCTATCCCGTTCTTTTATGTTTGTTTTTATTATTTTTATTTTATAATTGTCTGGGTGACGGTGTGTGGGGAGGGGTTTTGCTGTTGATAGTACCAATAGGGTAACTGAGCTATATTTGCTGCAAGATATATATATTTTTTGTTTGACTGGTTGTTTGTTTGTTTGTTTTTGGTCATTTGTATGTGTATTGCATTTTTAATTTTTGTTGATTTTAGGACCTTTCGCGATTTATAAATTTGTGGATAACTTGCCTGTATCAATAATAATTTACAAAAATAATATTTTTGCGGACACAGACGTTACAAAGGACGTATCATTTTTAGGAGCTCAGAAAGCAAAATGGCAGTAAATTAAGCATTTTTTTTGTATGTTAAATCTTGATGTGTGTTATATACTATCGCTGTTTAATATAATGAACCGAATTGTAGTCACCATTATATTCAAAGTCACTAATAATGTAAAATGATGAACACGAGCAGAAAACAAAAACAATTCCCTCACTACACATACGTGCAGTTGTGGATTTATTATCCACACATCTCCACGTATTGATTTAAATTAAACCTTGAATTTATTAATTTGAACTTATAGGTAAACAATTTGGATCAAGTTCTGTTTTTGTTGTAAGGAGAAATTTTTTTAAATAGTTTTATTATGTACAATTAATTGAGTGCTGGTGATATACCATTGTGAGTAACTGTTTCGAAGACTTTCTGAAGTGTAAATTGCTTTGGTGTTATAGCAGTGTGATGACATGTATGAAGTCAATACATTCATCAAAGTCATTAAAAAAAACTTGTAATATGCTGCTGAATATCGCAAAGTCATACACATATATAGACGTTTGGGACTAAACAAACATTTAGCGAAAATTTAATGACTTGATCCAAGGGGTTCTAGCTAATCCCAGTCAGTTGTTTGTGAACATTGAGCCACTATCCAAAACTACCTTTCTCGTGGTAATCTGCATTATATGCTTTATGATGTTCCTAAAAATGGGGGAAAAATGATGATTTATGAAGTATTAGAAGGAAAAAAAATACCAGTACACAACATTCACTTTTATGTAGTCCTACGCATTTATGAATGAGCTGTGAATCATATTAGAAATGTATTACCCTCGAATAACTTGTGGTACTCTTTTAACGAAGAGGAATGGAAATCCATTTTCAGGAGGTCATTTTATAACGATCACTTCCTTTGAATCCACTTCAACTTGTAGTGGAATCTACGCCAATGTAGTCGATGAATTACTCTTTTGAGAGTGGATTCCACTATTTTCAGAGTGAGTTTTACTCTTTTGAGAGTGGATTTCCACTCCAAAAACGACGTGATCCCTAATAATTATGACTACCCTCAAAAGTGGGTTCCCATCCCTCTACATTTAAAGAGTATGTAAAATGTGTTGTTTCTATTTGTTTCATTTACCATCTCCCACATGGAGATATTCGATACCAAATCACTGTTAGGTTGTATATACGAATAGAATTATGTGTCAATATTGTATATTTTATATCACGCTCTGTAATAAGCGGGGAAAAACATTATATTGTATAAAGTGTGTACATACAAATGAGATTACGTTATAGTCAGATGCATTGTCCAAAAAAGAAACATTTACTGTTCACGTTTCAGTTTTGTTAAGAAATATTAAACTTCAAAGTAAACGGCTTTCGAATCGGATGTGAATATGTCTCGGACTTGTCTTTATGTACAAAACATCAGTGAAGGAGCTAAGAATGGAGAATGCGGAAGTATGAAAATATGTTATTATTATTATTATTAGTAGTAGTAGTAGTAGTAGTAGTAGTAGTAGTAGTAGTATCATTATTATCATTAACATTATTATTAGTAGTAGTAGTATAATTATCGTATTACCCAATATAACTGATTGGAACGTGCAGGTGTACCACTGCACCGGGTTTTCCATAGCCTTTCATCAAGGCGGTGTTCTAGGTCTTTTCTTTGCTGCTCTACTCTTAGCTCTGTCGATCCTCGAAACGCACGGAAGCCCTCTGATTGCGAGAAGTCGACACACGCGTGCAGCTTGCTGCACGCCGTCTTTTCGCACCCGTCAACGTAATCAATATTCATTATATTCAAGATGACCAAGAGGTAGTGAATCATTTAACAACCTTACCAAACACGGCAGTACAACTCGTTTCATTTAAACCACGCTGAACTTTACGGTTCAGTGCGTTTAACCAATCGAATAAAAGGAACCGTAACGGAAAAGACTGAGCTTGTCCATTATTTGATGGGGACGAACAAAGGGTATAATAGCGGGAGAAAACTGGAAGTTTTCTTGATTAAAAAAAGGTCCATACAGAAATATTTTTTCTCTCATTTTAAAAAAAAGAAATTGGTCAGCAGTCGAATTTTTGTTACATATCTGGAAAATATGTTATCATATTTGCCATAACATATTACTAATACCCCATGGCTAGAATGGACTGAATTCTTGTCTCCGTGTCCTAAAAGCTTCTGATTTGGTTCCTTTTCTCTACCAGGAACTGAATTATTCATGAAAATCTTTCATACGAATATGACGAAAGATTTCAAAGTTGAAAATAAAAAACAACAAGTAATGTTGGCGGCTGAATAAAGGTGGTCTGCACGCGTGTGTCGCCTTCTCGAAATCAATGGACTGTTCCGCGCGTTTCGAGGATCGACAGATCTTAGTAATAGAGCAGCCAAGAAAAGCCCTAACATGTCGCCGTGATTAAAGGCTAAGGTTCTGAACACGCAGAGGTGGTGATTTTTTTAACGTGCTATCCGAGGGACGGAAGGGATATAGGAATAGGTATCGGAGGGGCGGGCGGCTGCAAGCAAAGAGACAAAGGTCAGGAGAGTAAGAGAGAGAGAGAGAGAGAGAGAGGGGGGATGGGGGGCTGGAAGAAAGAGTGGGAACGAGAGAAGGATAGAAAGGTCATGGAAAGGCTGGGGAGAGTATCAAAGAATATGAGAGGAGAAAATTGGGGCAGGGGAGTATGTATTGGAGGTAATGAATAGATCACAAGGGGCAGAAATAAAAAACACACAGGATCCGGATAGACACCAAAAATGATCATCATAAACCCCAAAGCTGTCCTCTCTTCTTTTTTCAATAAAAATATACATTTATATAAAGGAAAGACAGAGAGAGAGAGAGAGAGAGGAAGAATGGGGATGGGGTAGGTCGTAATTGTTTCAAAGTAGGCTATACCATTGTAGATTAAAACGAATATGTAAGTGAATAATGATATTCAAATTCGTCGTTTTCAATTTTTATCGACTTGTAGTCTATTCAATGGGGACATATTGTATATTGTATATGCGAAGAACAAAAATTACGAATGCAATTTTGGGAGATACTGTTCAAAATATTGTGGATGCGTTTGATTGTGGTGTGACTGGCTATAAAAGATCATCACTACAATTTTTTAAAATAAAAAATGTTCAGGGATGCCGATCATGAAGATATTATGACTTTTAAAACGATACAACAATTTAGATATCAGCGTTGACGCCCACCAAGTATACAGGGCTCGACTTTCACGTCTACTCAAGGAGGCACCGTGACGATACTCTTCTTACCCTCTAGATGGCGCTATTTCATAAATGACACAGAGCACTTATCTCTACGGGAAAAAGTCCGTAGAGATCAGTGCACCAGAGCCATAATAATGTATACACCGAGTTTGGCCCACTTGGGCCAAGTAGGTAACAACATCGGGCGTGTTGCTTTGTTAGGCACATATTAGGCAATCATGCAAGAAAGGAATATACTCCATGTTGTGCCCAACCGAAACAGAGTTGGCCAAACTCGGTTTATGAATGGTTCTGAATGACACTGCTCTATATCGCTGAAATAATGAGAGTTGAATCAGAAGAGGCCGATTGGAGATTAAGAGATACACATGCACTATTTTGAAAGGTGAATTATCTTCCAGTCAGTACACTTCAGTTCTCACATTAACGCCGTGATAAAGTTAATGCGACCGAAGTAATTGTTTTTCCTTGAAAATGCATTGTGCGTTGATAATGGCTTCTATAACTACCGGAGATAAAATTAATTATGGCCAAGAAAATGATTTATTCTTCTATGTACGTTGGATGTGAATGTAGATAAACTTTTTAAAATTTTGTTTTATTTTAAATTATGCGATACATTGGAATTTTTAAACTTACGTAATTGCTATTAAGCGTGATGTATTAGCTGTGTCTTAGAAGAAAAAAAATAATGGCATACCAATTAAAGTCCATGACTGTCGTATTTTGTGAAAGTATACACAGCCTTTGTCATGCTCAAAGCGATTAGGGATTCATTTCAGGCACATTTTACTTTGAAAAGAGAAACATTTTCACATTATCTCTTCCGAGGTCTACTTATAATGGCAGACACGCACCTCACAATGGAATAAAGGGCAGATGCATACATGTAGGAAGTGATCCTCAGTTGCAAATGATGTACCCCCTCCCCGACCTGGGTCTAACCCGTTCAAATCCCCCGGGGAGTCATTATTTTCATCGCTTGATAGATATGCACCTCCACATGAATTATTCGAGGAATACTTGCACACATCTCCATTTGACGACCTCCAAAGGCAAAGATAATATTTGCCCTATTGGAAATAAATTTAAGATAAACTACTATAGTAAAGAAAACGTCAAGCCTTGTATCAAAAAGCTTGAGTCTTCGATCTGTAAGTAAACTTGAATGTGATTATGAGGATGAAATTCAAAAAATATTTTTTTGGCAATTAAAGTCGTAATGCAAAATGTATTGGTTTTGGTATATACGTATGTTCATTTAGTTCAATAATACTTGAGGTGAATGCAGGCACAGTACAGCTGGGGAATGACCGACGTGCCATATATGCGCCATGTCCACGCAAGAAGTGGATTTTGATATATTTCATAGAATTGTTCTAAATTATCGGAATTACTGACAAAATGCCAGCTTATTACTACCCCCACAGAGTTAAACATTAGAAATGGAAAGAGAAATAGTTAAACACAGGTTGAATAAGAGAGAGAGAGAGAGAGAGAGGAGGGCGGGGGCGGGGCAGAAGAAGAGGAGAAACATAATTATAGAAAGAGACAGGAGAGGAGAATGGGATGATGAGGGAGAGAAGGAGGAGGAGGAAAGTTGGAAAGAAAAAAAAAAGGAGGGCGAGATTCACAAACAAAGCGAGGAGATGATTATTCCGCCCATTAAAGAGATATACAAAATAGCTCTTAGATCGGAGCCCACGCCCAAAAGACAGGTGGAAGGGGTAAAAAGGAGGGGGGGGGGGTGAACAGACAATGTGAGGAGATTATTATTATACAACGCACATCTGATCCATTGAATGTTCAAATTCCGCTCATCAAAACGACATAGGCTGGGCCCACGATACACTACTCATGTTGCATAATGCAATAATGCCATATGTCATAGAAGTCAATGTTTCCATCTATATGAAGAAGTGGTCCTGGAAAATACTGTAATATTGTGACAGAGTGAAATTGTGAAGTTTTGCTGTACATATCTCCCATCATCTCTGCCACTCTCTTCTCTCTCTCTCTCTCTCTCTCTCAACCCTCCCCCTCTCTTTCCTCTTTTCTCTTTTCTTTTTTTTTAAGGAATTATTTAAGCCAAGTAAAATTAATTCCTAGTTTTTCGATCTTGAGAAGGAGGGGGTTCCATGTTAGTTAAAATTGTTCTTGTAAATAAATAAATATTGGGTCAATTTCAACATAGATTTTTCTTCATTTTATATCATTTGTACAAACACTTCAAATGCACATAACAGGTGAAGTAACTTTATGATAGCAATATGTTTACCACGTTCATCTAGATGTCCTATGGACTGGAATAAAATATATATATTGAAATATTAATCAGAATGTTTTACTATGAGCCGACGGGTCAACATATTTGTCTGTCTGTGGGTCTCAACGATTTGCAAAAAGAATAAATCATTTATTGGAAAAGCCAACTATAAAAGAAAAATGGGTTGGACACAAATAATATAAGAAAGGGAGCGAGAGAGAGAGAGAGAGAGAGAGAGGGAGAAAGAGAGAGGGGTTAGATAGAGGGAGGGAGAGAGAGTGGGGTGAGGGGTGAGGGAGAGAGAGATGGGAAGGAGAGAGTCAGGAAGAGAGAGAGAGAGAGAGGGGGGAGGGAGAGAGAAGGGGTGAGGGAGAGAAAGTGGAAGGGAGGGAGGGAGGGAGGGAGAGAGGGAGGGAGGGAGAGAGGGAGGGAGGGAGAGAGGGAGGGGGAGGGGGAGAGGGAGGGAGAGGGAGGTAGGAAACATAGAGAAAGAGAGAGGGGGAGAGGAAGGGTAGGAAGAAATGGAAATTACAGGGAAACATGAGAGAGAAAAAGAAAATATCGGCAGTATATAAAAAGGACAGAAAATGATAGAGTGATACTTTGCTAGATATACGACAAGGTGATAAATCTATTTGTATGAATACATCATATAACCTATATAGTTCCGCTCGACTAAAAGAAAATAAATTTTAACTGGAGCATTGATTTATGGATCAATGAGGATTCACTTTACTTAGATCGGCCAGAGAAAGAGAAGTACATGTACATGCTCATGAATAGACAACGCTGGGATACTATAATGGCTTTTCAATCCTCTTCTAAACAGTGATAAAAAGCTAAGTTTGAGTTGGTCGTCCTTGGTTGAACCAGCAAAATTCATGAACAAAATAATGACAACTCAAAATCACAATTAATGAAGGAAAGGAAAAACACAACAACGCTTCACTATTTTTTTACACTTAGAGTAATAATTGGCAGAGGCAACGGAAGCGTGTGGGTGGGGTTCAGGGCGGTGTTGCAGTCCGCCCCACTTTTTTTTAGTAGACACGTTTCGTAAGAACGCGGCGTTGCAATAAAATATAGTATGCTCGTTCTTTCAAAAACTCTCCGCGGCCCCTGAGTGGGAACAATTTCCAATATTTTATTTGCTCACCGTCATTACTATCAAAATCGTTTTGCACATAACAGAAGTGTATTAAATAAAGAGGTGGGTGTTTTCGTCTAAATCCGTAAATTTGTTTCCCCCTCTGTAATATAACTTATCACGAACCACGGCCCCCCCCCCCAAAGCGAAAAAAATAAAAAATAAATAAATAAATAAAAAATAAATTAATTAATTTAAAAAAAAAATAATAATAAATAAATATGGATAAATAAATAAAAATAATAATCATAGAATAAATACATAAGTAAATAAATAAATGAATAAAAAATGATAATAAATGAATAAATAAATAAAAATAATAAATACATTGTAAAAGGATGAGGCTGGTGGGACGAACCGACCGACCCTACCCACACAATGGATGCCTGGATCCAACAATTTAATAGATATTTCGACTAGATAAAAAAAGGAACCTCTTTGAGCCCTGATAATACTTCAAAAACCTGATTTAATATAAGAAATCATAGATTCCGATCTATAAAGTAGATCCCCCTATATGCCTGAGGATGGGAAAACCCCTTTAAAAAACCACACCCGCCCCCGTTTCTAAGAACATCATAATACGATAGGGGGAGGTTTATAGATATTATTCCCCGGGCACTGTATTGTCTCTCATTTTTTTCATTCCTTATCTTTATTTTTTTCTTCTTCTTTGGCAAGCATTAAGTCCGTGGGTATTTTGGTTCTAATCCGGTAACCTCATCCTTTATTTATCGTCCGTATTTATTCATGTTTGGTTTATATGCTTATTGGTTTGTTATTTGTTTATTTGCATGCCTGTTTTGTTTTGTGTTTTATACCTTTAGAAAAGAACCCTCAGAGAATTTCTGAGATAATCGAAACTGACACTACCCTAATAATCACATGAACAATTTCTACTCGGTACTACCCCCCCCCCCCCTGAAAACTGCCCCAGTCTATTCACAAGTAGGTCATGGTCATCACGCTGCTATGGCGAAGTTGTTAAGACCTTACACTAAAAATGAGTAGTTCATCAAAATTCTCGGGTCTCATGTTTGTGTTGCGTTATGCCGTATAATATATCCTCTACCCATCAAATCCCGATTACACGTCAGTCACACTGCCAAACCGACTCCACACCGATTTCAAGGCAAACGATACTTAGCCATTCCGGGTAGCATAATTCTGTATTGGGTCTGTTGTCAATCCGGTGTCGATCCCGTTAGTATGACGGGGTATTAGCGTGTTCAAGTTCAACGCTACCTACGCGAGCTACCGTGTTGTTTCTAGATACAGCGACGTGTTATGAATAAACTTTCTTTATTACTGCCTCGAGTGCTAAGCGTGGCTTCATTACTTGTCTTCTTGATTACGCCTGCAGATAAACAATTACGTGACATGAAAACCAAGACGTTTTGAGGTTGTTATTAGAAATATATTGACACCTTTCCGCAAGATGAACACGCAGGGGGCTTTTAAAGGTCGTCTGGCATTGTAACGCAACTGCTTTTCGCATGTTTAGAAATAATGTTTCAAGAGAAACTGCCTAAAATTAAATTTGAGGCGTTTTTCATGCAGTAAATGAGTTGTTTGCACTAGGAAAGATAATTACAATATATATGAAATACCTACATAGATGTAAATTAACGTTTAAGCCCGACTCAAACGAGGCGTATTTTGCTGAAGTTGGGACCGCGTCGGTGACTTGTTTGGTCTGTTGCGCGTCAGGAAAGAATGATGAACAGAGCAAACCATACTTGAAATAACTGACGTATTGGTTTAATAGCCTTCACAGGCTCTATTAGCGCAGGTACTGACGCAGTCGAAATGACGCCTCGTGTGAGTCGGCATTTAGAGAAGTGAAAGACCAAAGAATAATGATAATAATAAACCGTTCTTGAATAGCGCATGTCCCATTATATATAAGTATGTCTCTATGCGCTTAGGAAGAAAAAGAAAAGCAAAGCAAAGAGAAACTAGGATACTGAGTTCCGTTTATCTGTTTAACATTTGGAATAAGTGTGTTTTAAGGGCAGTCTTAAACGTGTCTATTGTATTTATGTTTCTAAGAGAGTCTGGGAGGCTATTCCATAAACTGGGGCAGCATGAGCAAATGAACGTTCACCACATGTATTTGTATGAATAGGAGGAAAAATAAACAAATTTGGTTTTTACAAAGATCGGATATTTTTTGTTGGATTGTACGCAGTGAGTAAGTCATTGAGATAAGAAGGAGCTAGTCCATGAAAACATTCATAAGCCAATTAAATTATAACTGTATCTTGAACTTGGTGCGAGATTGGACTGGTAACCAACGTAAATTGCGTAAGACAGGGGATATTGAATCATGTTTCTTCGTACGTGTGAATAGTCGCGCTGCTGCAATTTGGAGAGTTTGTCGTCTTTGAATTTGGCGAAGTGGTATAACTGACAAAGGAGACTATTGCAGAAATAAAAATGACACATAACAAAAAGCATGAACCAGACGTTCTGCTGTATTTCTGCCGATAAAATCACGGATTCCACCAATTTTGTGTAGTGCAAATGAAGCTGCAGGACATTTTTGTGTGACAAAATTGTCAAAAGTAAGCTTACTGTCAAAGGTTACCCCAAGATTTCTACATGTTTTGGTAGCTTCAATGAATGAACTCTGTCTTACTGCAATTTAACTTGAGACAGTTTTGTTGAGACCATTCTTTGACTGCCTGAACAAAATTTGCTATCTGAGAGGTTACATTAACAAGGCTTGACCGTTTACATGCAATATTATTGAGTATCATCTTGAATACGTTATGTTTGCCAATCAAAAATAGTGAAGAGGCATGTAATGTAAACATAACTGGGCCCAATACGGATCCTTGCGGCACTCCCTTGGTGAGCACGTGTCCTGAAGACCGATCATTTCCAATGGCTACTTTATGCATGTTATGAGTACGTCTTGATAAGTATGACTGCAACCAAGTGAAGATGAGCTATTGAGAGTTGAACGCCATGATCCCCAAAGTTGATAAATATCGCAGCTAGAGAGAGGGAAACGTATTGATAATCACATACATTTAACCGGGCATGTTGGCTCAGTTGGTTAGAGCGCCCGCCTCATGAACGGGAGATCGTGGGTTCGAACCCCGGCCGAGTCATTCCAATGACTACCAAAGACAAAAATTGGGACCTTCTGCCTTCTAGCTAGACGCATATTAGAATGGAGAAGGGTAATAATAACCTAATTATTACGTTATGCAGGGCCCGCTGGAAGAGCAGTTTGATAACTGAAGTAGCTACCCTGGGTAAATAAAACGTTATTATTGTTATTATTATTATTATACAAGAAATTACGAAGTGTTGCATTTTTTTTTCTCGTTTCAAACATCATACTCATAAATAAAGAGTCCCTTAAATAATGTTTTAAGATAAAGTTGAGTTCTGGTAATTCGATTTATAAGGAAATATTTAACCTGGAGAGGATTAATAAGTAATACATGCACACAAGTGTGTATTATGTTGTGATAACTAATCGATTCAATAACGCTGAAAGTGAAAAATCCCTGCAAACAAATTATGTTTATATGGGACTACACTCACACAGGCGACACCAATTTTTTTTGTTGCTATGTCTAATGTTTAAAGTAGCATTTGAAATATGTTTCCATTTTCATTGAATATAGCTGATATTCTTCCACAGTCCACTCAGAAAAAAGAAGGAAACCAGCAAATTATTGTTAAATCTTTACTAGAATTTATCTACCTCTTTAACATGTTTAAAATGTCAGGAAATGGAAGTGACCATGGTGACATTGATGAAAATATGTACGGTGGCTAGAAGGCGTTTGTTAACATCATTTGGTGAGTTTAATTGTGCAATGAAATTCAGGTAATTTACATAATTGAAGCAAAATAAAGGAAGCCAACTTCCAGGAATGGGGGTAACTGTCATCTTAAAGGAACGTATGAAACATGTTTTTTTTTATTGGTATCCATGTTTACCACAGAATATGTGAATATAATCATAGTGTTAGAAATAATACTCCGATCAGAGTCATGATGGGTTTAAACTGTTCCACATTAATTTTATTGAAGATCATCTTCAGGAACTAAAGCATGAACTCAATCATTCAAACTACAAACAGAAAAGGAATGAGATTCAAATGTTACAAAGGAGAGTGGTAGAGAAGTATCCCAAACAAATGGAATATTAAATGGGTGGATACACAAATTGTTTACAGCAAAAATGTCGATTAGGAATTAAAAAATATATATATATATATATATATGTATATACAGTGAGAGTCAGAAAAATGTTAAACTTTTTAAAATGCTTATATCACAAATATCATATAAATATCATAATTCTTGCACCACAGTTAGATAGAATAACTCTTTTATTTGATACCACATTTGTGGGAAATCAGTAATTAATTTTCTGGACAGGAATCAATTAATGTGTCTGGGCGAAAACCCATTTTGCGCCAACATCAATAATGCCTGGTCTATTTAAAGCTAATGCTAAACAGCTCCTGTGAAATGGCCCCCAGGATCTCCAGACTTTACACATGGACTTCTTCGTCTGGAGGTTCCTGGAGTCCAAGGAGTACAGCAGACCTGGGGGCGTTTCATCAAGTGTCTTGTCGGTGATTTTAACCGACAAATTTGCTCGCAGCCAATCAGGTGCAAGGATTTCAGTAGCTTTTAACACTTATTGCAACTTGTCATTGATGACAACTATTTTTATGAAACAGGGCCCTGGATGACTTGCAGACAGGCAGACACTTCGTAGGGCCATGGCAGCGATGCTCCATCGAGCTCAGAAATGCATCGAGAGAAATGGACGCCAAGTAGAAGATTAAACGCTATGTCCAAGTGCCCAAAATGACTATAAAAAGGACTTGTCAGTGAAGATCACTGAATGTTATGACTTCTCTCTTTATTTATTGATTGATTTATTGGTTCTCATGTTTATTTACGGAATATAATCCATACATGCTAAAAATACTCTGTTAATTTATTTAAATATATTAAAAAATACTCAATTTCAAAAGTGTAAAAATTTTTTCTGACTCACACTGTGTGTGTATATATACATACACATATACATATACAAAGGGAAAAGTGATAGGATAATCTGATTGTAAGAAGGTATAACAGTGAAGAAGAAGATTAGGATTTCATATAATATAAATAGTATATGGAGAATTTAACTGAATAAGGGAGTCGTAATCAAGCTGGTCTTATATAAAATGATGGGAAATTTGAAACTCGTCATGATTCCATGATCGGAGTACTATTTTTAGCACTAAAATTATGTTTTATTGGAAGGTATACTTGTCACAACCCGAATGTCACAACCCGCGCATTTAATAGTTAAACGCATCTGATAAACCAATTAACCTTTTGACACGAACTTTGCAATGCTATTCCTGCCTAGACATAAAATGTGCACGCTATTTTTGTCCTATGCAGAATGCGGCATCTGTTTTCGTTTCATCTTATGTACTTTTGCCTCATCCGAACCATGTGATAAACAAGAATATACTGACTTCGTGAAGGGAAATGAAGAAAATGGTTTTCCTAAAGACGAAAATGATAGTAACACGAAAGGAAATGGAGAGAAAGAAAACAGAAACAAATAATGGAAGAGAAAGGGGATAAGAAGATGATACAAAATAACTCGTTATGCCACGTTATCCCCGCTCTGTCGGGTTGTTTCTTCCCATTCTATGGCATTATTAGCTACCCCCCCCCCCCCTGCCCCTCCCCCTCCCATCACATGACTGTCAGTTTCAGTTTTATTTTCATTTCCTACAGAACAGTGATTTTGACAAGAAATCAAATATACAATTCAATATTCAATAATATAATACAATTTACATGGTTTAAAGTTATAATGTAAAATGTATACATTATAAACATCCAGTATAATAGTTCTTTTTTATCTTTTAAGTTTAGCCTGAGGATATGGAGTGATCCACTGAAAAGCAGAGCTTGTAGAATGTGGATCCCTCGAAATAATGACAAACATAATTTTTGTATGTACATGTAAATATATTGACTAGACAAAAATATGAATATACATAGATTACCAAAAGGTGGCAGAATAATAATACAATTATAATCCGTAATTTGAAAACTTGTTACAACACATATACAGTATAGTGAAGATAATAATTAAAAAAAATCTTTATTGACTGGACCCACGCTACTGGCTAGCAATGCTAAATTATAGGTTCTTTTGTAATAGAGAGAGAGAGAGATAAAGAGGTGGGGGGGGGATCGACACCAAACTATAATTATAGGGATAACTTGTCTATACAGTCTATATTGAAACCAAAACATGAAGATGAAATGTGTACGGAATAGGTAATTTTGCGGGGGGGGGGGGGGGGTATTCACAATGCGTTTGATTTCTTATATTTTTGACATCCAAGTGATTATTGGCATATAGAATGAAAGGCTCTTCATTAAACGGAATGCTTTTAAAACCCTTAACTCAGTTTGAAGGCTCCTCAGCAATTACTCTAAAAGCCTGATAAAAGCAATGAACGAGAAATAAAATTGTTTTGTGATGAAAAGCATTTCAAACTTATTAATGTTATTTTTATTATATAGTGGAGAGATAGAGAGAGAGAGAGGGGTCGGACAGACAGACAGACATGACGAGAGAGAGAGAGAGAGAGAGAGAAGGGGGTGAGGGATAGAGAGAGGGGGAACAAAATAATTGACCTTGAACATAATTATGTAATAATCCGAGTCTGAATTGACAGACTATGCAGGGCTTCTAGTTTGCTTGAAACCGCTGGAGGATCTTTATCTATGCGCCTGTCTATTTTCTACCAGCTTCATCATCTCATCCTCTCTCTGTCTCATTTGCGCATCGTCATTTTGCTCCTAGTATTTATAGCAGCGGGCCTGTCAGTGTAAACATTGTAACGCAACCTCCCCGTGCTAGCAACACGTGAGAACGTAAAACTCCACCACCACCAAGGATCGGTGAATATATATACCAGTACCGTGTTTCTCCTTCGCCGCATCCCGCCTGGATTTCTTCACGCTTCATATACCTTCTCCTTCTCCGTTTCTTTCTTCCCCGTCTTGTTTTTTTTTGTTTAAATTTCTCGCTCGTGTTCCTTCTCACTTTCAGCATCAAGCTAGGGGGAGAAATCAGGGGTTAGAGTTTAGTTACGAATTCATGCAAATCTCGCCACCTCCGCGACCAGGCGAGATCCGCGACCCAAATCCCTGGTCTTCATGGATCTTGTTACCGGGGTATATTGCACTCCTGCGCGTCGTCTGCCAAACATCAGTGAACATAGGTGCCTCACTTCCATCTTTTGTTTCCCAAATCCGAATATAAAGGACAACGAAAGCAGAAGAAGGAAGTATCTCTTCAAACTCTGAAGTTTGTTTTCGCGAATCTCTTCCCGAGGAGGATATACAACACTTTTAACCCACCCCGCACCCGAGCGAGGGTGATGTTTGTTTCAGGAAATATATCTTCAAACTTTGCAGGTTTATTCGTGAATCTCTTTCGGAACCATTGAGTTAATCTTCAGTGATGTTTGCTTACTAAGAAATGATCTCTTGAAGCTCGGCAATTTTACATGTCTTCTAGGGACGATTAACCAAACTCACCCCAAAGGCATAGCGTTGTTGAAATGAAATTCAGGGAGTAGTGATTTGCTCTCGGTTGGAGGAGAGGGGATGCCGTGATTTCAGTTGTTTCGAGTGTGAATGATTGATTCCACCATTCCTGGCTCCGGGCTAAGACTGACTCCGGATTATCAAGGGTAAGATGATCAGCCGACATCTCACCCGCACCAGTTGATGCGTATCTCCTTGGTAACCCATCCATACTATCACTTATAGTGGATTAGCAACTAGCGGAGATAGGCCACCACTCAGTGAGATAGTCAGCCCAAGAGCGAGATCAACATCTCTCCTCCAGCTAGCAACTTTGCCCTTCACATTTCCTAACGCCGAAAGGATTTCCGTGGACGATCACTGAGAATTGTTTCCTTACTTAGGGGGAAAAATTCTGAACACTTTTGACATTTGGATCACACCGCCTCGGGTATTTCTGTACAATATTGTTTACTTTTCTTAATATTATATGAATTTTTTAAAACAGTAAACAAATAGGAAGTTTTCGTCGCTTTGGATTTGTTTCATTTATGATCATCGCAGATATTACGTTTCCTTTTCAAGAATAAGCTACTGATCACGTTTTGACTCATCTTAACATTCATCAATATATGCATCTGATATTTTTCTTCAAAGCGTTCACAACTTACACTGTGAATATCTTGGTTAGTTCCTTCATGTTTAATAACAAGTGCGCTCCAAGACGGTGATTCCCCCCCCCGATATCATTAATCCATCACTTTGTATTGAAATGGCGGGAAGACAGAAAGCAAAGTTCAGTGGATTTTTCTTCCCATCGTCTGCGTCTCACGGAATCTCAAGCTTGAGGATTCTACTCCCTGTACTTCTGCTACAGGCGGCGTTTTTACAAAGGGTAAGAAGTTTCATTAACGTGTTAACACCTCCTTGACTAACAAAGCTTAGATTTATTCGCCCTTTGTTCTAGCTCCTTGTCAATTATGTGAACGTACAAAACGGGTTTATCTCCTATTACGGCTTCACGCACAACGCTCGCCATTCTCCCATGCTTTCACATAACAATACAAACAAACGGACAATACCTTTTCTGAATTAAAAAAAAAAGTAAACTCTTAGAACCTTTGTTAATCGTGACAGTTATAGGGTTTAATTGGTTGTATTTAGCTGAATACTCTCTCTGAAAAGAACGTAGCAGTCTCCTCCCCCCCGCAGTGTCATCATCGGCGTTAATGTCTTGCTTGCTTCCTCTTTAATTATCCCTCACAGCTGATGCGTAACAGTTAATCCCCTCAAATGTTATCGTGGTATAAAGTACCCGGGTTCAAAAGCACTAATTATTATGGTACAAATCTCTTTAACTCGTTGAGTACCATAATGCGATCCATCAATTCAAATGTATTGTTGATGCTGTGTTCAAGAAAAGCGTTGTAAAAGGTGCAAAAGGTGATTGCGGGGTCAGGGGAATTACTCTCAGTCAATACAAAACATTCTCTGTTTGAAAGTGAAATGAAACTGGATACACAAATCAGTGTAAAGTGATATTTGTATGAACACGTTTCATCTGTATTATGTTGAGAGATGGCACTAGTCTCGGCAAATGAGATCCTGTATGAAATACAGACTTAAAGGGGGGGGGGGGGGGGGGTATCGTCATGACTCAAGGCAAACACTATTAGATTGATTGATGATAATAACAGAATGCATGTGTATTGCGCCATATAGTTTGCTGTTCACAAGCGCATATAAATAGGATTACGCTCCAGTCGTACCAACGGGATTGACACCAGCCCGATATCATACTGAACCCCCCCCAAAAAATGACATTACCTGGAATACATAAGAATCGGTCGGTTTGAAAGCGCTGGGGGCGTTCACGTCCTCCTTCAGATACCCAATTTATCGCACCTGGGTTGAGAGGGACAAATATGGGTTAAACGCCTTGTCCATGCATTTAAAGCACCAAGCAAAGATCGAACCCACAACCCCTTCACCACTATACCACAGTACTCCCGCAACACCTTTCCATAACTTCCTCTTTTTATTTTTAAGGGAGGGGAAGGTCCCTCGATCATCCCGTCACCGTCTTTTAACCGCCACCCCCCCCCCTTTCCCCTAATACGACGCCGATGGACTATACCTACATATAAAATGTTTTTTTTTTTTTTTTTTTAATTCATTTTTCTTCTACATTACACACACAGACAATGTGAAATTCCATTTATAACAACATAATGAAAATATAAGATTAAGTTTTACAGTTATAAATATATACAAGAAATATATAAATAATATAAATATATGTCAAGAGTTAAATAAACGTATACATATGATATATATCTCTTATAATGGTGCAGAAGAAAGGCTAACACTATAAGCAAGAGCTTGAGTACGTGACAGCCCAGACTTCATGTATCGGGGAGTTTTATTCAGATTCTTTTTTTTTTTTTTTTTTTTTTTTTTTTTCAGATTCAGATTTTTTATTTCATTACACTTTCATTTTTTCAAAGTACATGTATATACCAATATGTATTATGCAATCAACAATATTGACAATGCAACTTAGTGCAGAAACGTTTTTGATCATTACAAGCAAAATAATGTGCATTAAAGTTTGAGTTGTAAGAAAAAAGTAACAGTAATGAAGACTACATTAGATTAATTTTATGAAAATGATAATGAAAACAGAGACCAGCATAGAAGCATAGCTTGTAGAAGCGCTGGTCCCTGGCAAAAGATAAATTATTAGGCTGAATGGGGAATGTTGTTGCAGAAGTAGCAAGTGTGAAAATGGTGATGGTGTTGATGATGATGATGATGATGGTAATAATGATTGCGACGATGTGAATGATGACGATGACAATGATGGTGACAATAAAAATATAGTTAAGTAATTGATTTGGTGAACATGATAGGTAAACACAGAAACTCAAATAGCTAAGGTAAGTCCCTGAAAACCAGAACAAATAAATTATATTACAAATCAGGATATTTAGACAGTAGTCTTTTTTTCAATGTAGCCTTAGAGGAATATATTGTATTACATAATTTTACAGAATCTGGAAGTGAATTGCAGAGATCAGGACCGTAATGTCTTACTGATTTATGTGCTATCAATAAATTAGGGTTTACTAAGTGAAAATTCGATAAGTTGCGGGTAGGATAAGTATGAATGTTACTATTTAGAATAAAAAAGTTTCGAAATGAATGAGGGAGTAAATTATGTTGATATTTAAACATAAATAACAATGTTTGGAGGATGTTAATATCAAACAAGTTAAGTGTTTTAAATTCATAGAAAAGTGGCTTTGTATGAGCCAAATAATGAGAGTGAGCACAGAGTCGAATGGCTTTCTTCTGTAATAAATAGATAGCATTAATTTTAGTCTTTCCACAAGTGGCCCATAATAAATTACAATAGTTAATGTATGGCAATATTAAAGAAGAATAAATCATAAAGAGTGTATTTCTAGGGAGAAAATATTTTGTTTTATACAGTATACCGATACTTCTAGAAATACAAGTAATAATGTGGCGTATATGCTCAGTCCAACACAAATTTTCATCAATAAGGACACCTAAAAGTTTTGTATACTTTTTGCGTACCAAAGGAATATTATCAATAACTATATTATATGGAAAATCTATTTTATGAATATTAGTCTGTTTAAAATAAATATAATTTGTTTTGCTAATATTGAGAGACAATTTATTACATTTAAACCAAACTGATAATTTAGGTAATTCATAATTGATTATATTAATCAATGTGTTTAAATCCTTATCAGAACATAGGATATTAGTGTCATCTGCGAATAATATAAATGATAACAAAGATGAAGTATTAGTTATATCATTAATGTATAGTAGGAATAGAAGGGGACCCAGTATTGACCCTTGGGGGACACCACATTTAATTGTCAATAAAACGGATGTGAATCCATTATATTCAACATATTGTTGCCTATTTAATAAATAATCTTTAAACAATGAAAGTGCAAGCCCCCTGATACCATAAGTGTGCAGTTTTTTTAGAAGTATATCATGGTTAAGCGTGTCAAACGCTTTAGATAGGTCCATGAAAATCCCTAGAACATGTTTTTTATTGGCCCAGGCGTTCGTAATTTGATCGTATAAATGGATTAGAGCAAAATCCGTAGAGTAGTTCTTCCTAAAGCCATATTGATTTGAATTTAATAAGTTATTCATATTTAAGAAGTTGTTTAGTCTATTATAAATTATCTTTTCATCCTGTGATGTTCATCCTGTGATGCGCAAAATTAATTAGTTGAACCATTCCAACCGGTTGTAATGAACAAACATTGGTGTGACATGTTTTGAAGGTCCTGGCTTCCCGAGTAAGCATGCATGGTCAGCTGAGCTTGCTAAGCGATGTCATCATTGTAACAAACAGACAATCTTTAACTCATACCACTTATAGCATGTATAGCATGATATCTGTGAGATATCGAGAATGACTCTGACGGAATCATCAGAATTCAGAGAGATTATCATTTCATTGATTGTTTTATTTGTAGGACTCATTGTCCTTATCTCTTTGTTACAATATCCTCAATATCCTTACTTCAATGGAAACCCAGTCATGACAATTGTTCTGAAGAATTGCAGGAAGGTCAGAGAAACAAGTATCGGGGTGGACTTCCTCTTTAGCTTGACAGTTCATTGATTTCAATGTACATGTATATTTGATTGTAGTTTGTAAATCACTACAAAAAATGTTGTTCAATTACATATCTCATGCTGATTTGAGAATCAATAAAATACCTGCGGAGGGGGGGGGGGGGGGGGCGGCGATCAGAGGAACAGATTGGTGCGTTAAAGCTTGAACAAAATTGAATTAACATACGAGAACTCTAAATTTGTAAAATCAGAGACCATTATTTATGGAATTTCAATTTGGCGAATTGGTTATCATCACTGTGCTGTAATTGCGGACAATTCAACAATGCGCTTAAACTAACAAATATGTAATTTCTTAATTGTATTCAGGTATTGCTAAGCACGATTTTTTTTTAATGAGGGTTATATCTCTCAGTTTACACTGGGGAATGGTTATTTTACATCTACGATGACTAACCGAAAAAAGACATGCAATGCACGTTTTTGTTTTCGCTTATCACGTCCATGTTGTCAACTTTGATTTGGTTTGGTGTATTTTGGTATTTCATATGACTTTCAAAAGTCTCCATTTATCCTGGACTAATTTTGGATGCATGTTATCCTTAATTAATTATGGCAGCTGTATTCATCATAATAAGCAGCATTGTAAGGCGTTGCGTTTATTTTATGTTCGTATTTCATGTGACTTTCAGTAGTCTTGATTTCATCCGGGATTCTCTATTTTTAGCCTGGAATAATTTCAAACCTGTATGGTGTTGCGTTTGGATTGAAAGGCTGTCATAATAGCTAAATGTGATCACTTTTGGCTTTCGATCTGCGTGTATGCCTCTACATGCTTTTAGCAGATTGAGAAACCTATTTTCTTTACATTTCAACTTTACATGATATCTTAATCGTGTGATTAATACACGTGTTAGAGATTTAAAATAAAAAGCATTTCATAGAACCATTAGTATAATCATCTGCTCTCAATGTAGAACTTTCTGAAAATGGTCATCGTACACAAGTAGGCCTATAGCATGGATATCCATGGCTATAGTATAGATGTATTGACTGCTATGAGAGGCATAGTTGTTTATATAGGTTCAAGGGGACCTTACATCCTGATATGACACCGAGGCTCGCCGAGGGGTCATCAACAGGATGTAAGGTCCCCGAGAGCCTATAGAAACAACTGTTCCTCGAATATTGAAGCAGTCAATATATCTTTTATATACCGAACAAAGCCAGGTAGACTTACCAATCATGGAGTCCTCACATTGAAAAATCATCATCAAACTGTTAATAAACTAAAAAAAAATCGGAAATAACTCGAGATAGATCGCCGGTCGGCGCAAGTAAAATAAATTTAGCAACCAAATCGCACTGCGATTATGGTATCCGCGCTCGCGCTCGCACAAAGTAATTTTTTACACGTAAACCAATGGGGATCACAGCAAAAAATGTTATGCCCGTGGGCATAGTTCATTTTTGCGGGCATGGTTAAAAACATGACTTCACTTTCAACCAATAAGATGGCAGGATTAGGAAAGATTCTTAAAGTTAGGTATAATAATGAATAATCAGTGGGCATTGTTACAGGTAATTAATGTGAGAAATTAACAAGCCATATACCTCATTGTTGTGCACGACGTGTGGAATAGCGTGTATATTATACAAATATACCAAGCTGTGAGAAAGTGTAGTGGAAATTATTTATCTGAGGAGGGACTGGCATAGTACTATTTTTCCGAGGGGCAAAGCCCCGAGGAAAAAATAGTTATGCCAGTCCCTCCGAAGATATATAATTTCCACTATAATTTCGAACTAAATGCTTGGTATATTTGTTTTATATCCCTTCTTTACAACTAATTTAAAAAAAACGAAAAAACATAAAACAATATTTTGACTAACCTTATCCATAGTACCGTACAACTGTCTAGGCCTAGGCTAGTATATGTAACTTGTATAGACTCGACGGTGACTTGCCTTAGCTGTATGATCGAAGACCTTCGAGTTCGAATGCTCGATAGGCCTAGGCTAGCCTAGAGTAGACCGAAATTTTCTGTCTCTCGTTCGTTAGCCTCTTATTTGGATAGGGTCGGCCCTTCACTTAGAGAGCTAACGAACGAGAGACAGAATTTTCGGTCTAAGCCTAAGCCGAGTAGCCTAGACGAAAAACGGTGCAAGTCTACAAATAAAATTATTGCTACATGTAGGCCTACATGATAATCTAGATCATGGTCTATGCACGACGTTTCCCCCATTTTTTTAACTTTCTTCGTATTCGAACTGTCAGTGGAAGCAATAAAATCGTCGATATTAGCCCCTTGTAAGAGGTCAAAGCGAACTTCCTCGGAGGCTAGGCCGCCATGTTTGGTTACATATCCGATCCGAACAGATTTCTACAAGTCCAATCACGTAGACCAGTGAAAACCAGTATAACCAGTTTAACTATTTGACCTTGGTATGTTACTTACAAGTACATGTTACTTACAACATATTTGGTATGTTACTTACATACGCCAGTAGCTGATTCGGATCCAGGCGCGGGGCTAAAGTACCGGTGACTTGCGCCGATAGTGCAGGCGGCAAGGTTATGAGCAGTCCGTACAAATTAAGGTCAAGGACTCGCTTAGCGGGTCGTCTGAGCGTTCGAATTTGAGACAACTTTTCTTCAATGAACAGTGACTAAGTGAGCATGCGCAGTAGCGCCTCGGAAGAAAATATTAAATAGAGCATGCGCAATTCTGCCCAGGAAAAAATAGTGAAAGATATTCGGAGCTCTGACAGAGATTTGTTTTCCTAGTTAAATTATATTTTATCACGTGATCACCTATTGACCAATCATGTATTTAGAATATCATGAATATTCATAGAAGGGATATAAACATGCATATCCACACAGACACACTTTCTTGCCCAAATATCAGCTTTTCCAGTTACAAAATTTTGCGCGCGATCAAAAATATAACAGCTTATTATAGTGACATTGATTGTTGTGCATTGTTTATCCGTTTGTGGCCTTTTAATATAATGTTGTCATGGGCATACAAGGGCCTCGTTTCATAAAACTTGTTTTCTATAGCAATTTCGCAACAAATCTATGACAAACTTGCTCTCAGCCAGGCGAATGCTCTGAATTCAGAAGATTATACCCGTCATTGTGATTTAATTTTTTTTTATCGATAACAAGTTTTTATGAAACAGGGCCTAGAAATATGAGAATTGCGAATGACTAACAAAGCTCCTCGCTGCCTGATAGCAGACGAGAAAAATGGTGTATTGACTACCGGTCGTTTCAAAATTCTCGTGAGGGGGGGGGGGGGGGGGAGGGGTGGGGGTGGGGAGGGGTGAACAGCCCCTTTAATAGTTTGTGATCATCATCATAGTTATTTTCTTGAAAATGTATTAGCATTTGTAAAATCTGCTTTGCCTTGCTTTCGAGTTTAGCGGACTACATAATAAGCTGTGCATGATCTATTTCCGTAGTATGATAGCAGCAGCCGTTATATATACACACAGGTGAATAATTTGGAAGCTGTCACCCTCGTGTGGGGAGAACGTTCATTTTTAAAAGCATTCTGCATTACCAATCATCAGCAAATAACATTCGAAGCACAATTCGTTTACTACGGAAAGCGGTCTGGCAAATAGATAGGTGCATGAAATAGGGAAGGGAGGGGGGGGGGGGGGGGCGTATATCTACAGCAAACCAGACAGATTATGACAAAATTACGCAGATGCATCGATCAAAGTGCTTTCCTTGCGTTAAATATGGGTCTGCATATTTCCTTTTTTCTCGTTTTTTTTAAATGCTGCCTCACAAACCATATGGATCACATATGTAGATTATTGATAGATGGAAAACGGACGGAAGGAAATAAGAGCGAGAGAGAGAGATTAGGGGTTGGTGAGGAGGAGAGACAGTATAAATGAGAGAGAGAGAGAGAGGGAGAGAGAGTGAGAGAGAGAGAGAGAGAGAGAGAGGGGGATAAGGCAATGAAGAAAGAAAATGATATAGAGAAGAAAGAGAGAAATCAAGAGAGTAAGAGAGAGAGGGGGGAGGTTGGATTGAGGAAATGGTGACATAGTAAGAGAATAATACAGAGAGAGAGAGAGAGAAAGAGAGAAAGTAAGGGATAAGGTAAGGATGTTAATAGAGATACATGTAAGGGGAACATCCAGTGAATAATATAATGCATGCCTGCAATGTATACTTAAAAAAAAAAGAAATGAATGCCAACTTGAAGTCCTGCAAGTCGAAGGATTCCTCACTCTCCCAGGAGCGTGCAGTTCACGTGTAAGACGAGATTCTATTTACTCGTATGAATAGATTGCCCGAGCGCAATGGACGAGAAAATTGAATTTAGTGGCTGAGAGAAATGTAATCAATGTATCATTACATATCATCGAACCTCGTCGTATGCGCAGGTTTCCTTATCAATAAAGTCCTGCCAGAAGGTTTGTAATTCAAACATTAAAGATCATCGTGGGCTTTGATGGTGACGAGAAATTAGATTTTCACAAAATGTAACTAAATTTAAACTTCGACTACTGGAAATCATCTGCTCATTGACTTTGGAAGTTAAGATATTTTTGTTTATGAAAACTAAAATATAACTGTAAAGTAATCATCCAAGAAGGAGAAGATCATAGCGACATCTGGACAGACGATAATAAAATAGAAAGTCATTGTCCCACTTGTGTATATCTGTGCTGGTGCTTCTCCAAATGTTTTTGTTTTGTTTTATTTCAGGACGTTTTCGTTCATATTAAAAAACAACAACACTGGTAACCATTTGCCTAATAGCTTTCTTTAATGACATGGGGCTGCCATATTCTCAAGCAAATTGCTTATAATGGCAGTCCTTCTTCCGCTAATGATTTTATATTTTATGAATTACAATAATTTGACAATTTATCATTTCGTGTTTGTTTTTGAAAAATAATTGTTACATATACATGTACTTGTTTATTTATGATTCAATGTCAAATAGTACTCTTGTATTTATTTTATATATATTACCGAAAAATGTTGTACTAATATGAATGCAGAAGAAAATAAATTTTAAAAAAATAAATAAAAAAATACCAAGATGTATATTTTTAATGTTTCGCTCGCAATACACATGATACAGATTCAACTTTCATCATAACTAGATATGATATTTTAGGAAAGTCTGAAAAAAAAGTTTCTAGCATTAAACAAAAGAAAAAATGGTACATAGTTACAACAATGTAGCGTTGAATACAACCAACCATAATTCTACAGCAGCCACTGACAGCGGCAATGCACTAAGCATTTGAAGTCGTTGATACAAAAATCTGTAATATTAAAGAGTCTTCTCTCTAAGACTATGATTGATCCACGCCGTCTCCTGACTCAAACAATTTGTGATTAGTTTATAAAAAGGCTCGAACCCAAAGTCATGGTTAAAATAAACTTCTAAATAAATCAATGCATACCTTCAGATCTTCTAAGTAAACTGATTTAGCTTTGGTGAGTGAAGCAGATTTAAGTGTAGGTCTGCAACACAGTCAATGTTATGTAGTCTATACTCCGAGTGCCCAGGAATGAAGCTAAGAAATTTGCTGTGTCTGTACTCCGTGAACATTTTCGTCTTTATTTCATTATGTTCTAAAGTCATTTAATTTTGTGACTAAAAACACTCACTTTGTATATAAACCGGAATTTCGTACTTTTTTTCATACCACCATCGCTGCAAAAAAAAGTCCTCGCACAAAATACACAAAGGCTTTTGTGCATACTAGTATCATGGTTATATTCCATAGTACACCTTTATGCGTGTTACTTCGAGAGCTAAATATGATTTACCGGCTATCGGCACTAGAAAGGACAGATAAATTGTCATATTGTTCTCTCTAAAAGCTCCATATATTAGTCCTTGTAGGATCCTGTAACCGAAAATTGTTAGGAAACGCCGAATACCCCAGTCACACCATCGAGACTGACAACCGAGGGGCGTTTCATCAAGCGTCTTGTCAGTGTTTTTTACCGACAAATTTGCTCTCAGCCAATCAGATGCAAGGATTTCAGTAACTTATACAAGTAGCTTATAACTTGTCATTGATGACAAGTTTTATGAAACAGGGTCCTGACCGATCGATAGACTGAACAAAAGAATCGATCGGTTTGGGAGCGACTAAGGTACAAGACTCGGAAGTCCAACATTCATGACATTAGAAGCTTATACTGACATAAAGCCGCGACTAACCGTTACATTTTTATCTTCTTATTTTCCCCCTATGTGGGTCCGCCTTTGGTGATTTGGAATGAGTTTGAGATACTTATGTCTTTATTGGTGAATGAGTGTGCAATTTCTGATTAATCCGAAGCGTGTTGATCAGTACAGAAATGGAAAAAGCTGAAATAGCAATTCAGTATTGGCGCCTCTCCTTATTGCCCGTATCTTCGAAACATTCAATCTCACAAGGCCCTGCGGGGTGGACAATGAACTAGTTTAATCGCAGTAGGAGGGTAATATGTTTCTCACTTTTTGGTGGGCTAGATGCATCCAATTACTGTACCATATATACATCCACCATAATTCATGCCGTTGCCACATATCTTTCGAGTGTATCAGTCATGCATGCAATGGATCAAGTATTATGAATACCAGATGAAGACCTATTGGTTTGTATTCATAAAACTAGCAAAATCCTAGCAATTGCTGGCAAGCAAAAGCAAGGATTTTCTTCTGGCAAGAAAATGTTTCCACATCACCAGCAGTTACTGGCTTGAATAAAAATAATTTGCGTACACCATCAAGGATTTGCTTAATTTGTTTAGCATAGTTCCTTGGCCTATATTTTACTGACATTTCTCCGAGAATATAAGCTGTTGTGTTTGCATCTTAGAGGATATTTGAAAGCCTGCGCTTCATTTTATGTTTGAGGATTCAATAAGAAACAATCCAATTAGCCATAAACTATGCCATGTTAGTTGTCACAGTTAACAGAAGTTTTAGAGAGAGGCCACGGAGGACAGTGAAAGCATTTTCTTGAGCAATTGCTACTTTTTTTTAATTTGAGGCTAACAATCAATAACTTAAATGCAATATACATGAAAACCAAATGACGTCAACTTAGTCAAAACTGTTTCGAGGGAGCAAGGAATCTCGAAACGATCGGCTCTGGGCCAACTCCTGAGATTCGTACGTCCTAGTCACAACCAGTCGCGCATCTCTTTACATCTCATGTTGGCGTCTCGCACCCTCCTCATCAACATACCCCTCTTGCCGTCAAGAACTCTTGAGGCGAAAGTACAGCCCCGTACCATGCAACCGACATGCAACCGACGCGCTACATGTCACGGCTCGGTATGGAGCCATGCACTTCGTGAGACCTCCGCAAGGAGCACGTGCGATGGTCGCAAGAAGCACGTGCAGGAAGTACGATGGCTGGACGTAGTCACACGCAGAAATTGTTGTGCATGCCCAACAGCCTCCTTCCGTGTCCTGCGTGCTCCTGCAGACCCGTGTGTGCAATACAAGGTTTTAATGCGAAATCCGTCACAGACAACACGCAAGGAGGTGCACGACCGGTTATGAAAAAGTTTAACATGCCTAAAACACAAGAGGATAATGTTGATAATAATTATTATGGCTAGCTTTTCCTGCTTCTGTTGATAATATTAACGATAGCACAAATTCAGTCAAACAAAGATGTTATTAAAGTATCTATTTTACTGCATGATAATACTTTTGCCTGAATTATTAAAAATAAATATATTCTCAATATGTTTTGTTTATAAAGATGCGCAAAATTTAACCCCAGAGTAAAAAAAAATACTCTGGTTTTATATTTCTTCTATTTAATGTTAGAGCTCTTTATTTGAGCCCCTTTAACCCTTCATTATGATGTGGACACGTTTTTAAGAAAACATTCCCACCGGACGTTGGTCTTCAGCTAATCGACGCCTCGTACAAAAATACTTAAATATTGATTTTTATTTAACAATCTTTTTCAGAGAAACTACTCATTAAATGGCCCCCATAGACATTAAGAGGTTTCAATAAATAGGAAATTGATAGCATATTGGTGGGGAGACCACAATATGTCGAAGTGCAAATTGAAATATAATGACCATTTACTTTCAATTTCCTTGAATTTAAGATAAACCTTGAATATATAGTTTGACCAACTATTAAACTAAAAAAGGTAATCGCCGTTTCAGGACAACATCCCGGCGATCCATTCCCGGACACCCGGATATAAACTAGGTTCCGTGCTTCATTCTCGAGCTATAGCCCGTTTAACAGTTTAAAGGGATACTCAGCCGCAGATTGTGGACGTTTTTTATGCCGCGAGAGGGCACCGTGATCGTTACCTGATCATGCCGTTGCCCCGTGGGGCGCAAACTTCGCACAGACTAGTCGCTGTGCAATATGCACGCTCCGCCTGAGCTCGAGCTCTCGTGCGAGATTCGGTCAGCTTCGTGCGGTCCGAAATACAATCCCAGTAGTCCAACGGACGCGTTCGACGCACGCGAATGGTGAATGGGGCTTACGCAATCCTGACTTTCCCCACGGCCGCCTGATGGCGTATCCCTTTCAGAAGTGTCAGGGATTCTCACTCATCTCCGGAATCGGAAAGGACTGGGGTGGGGGGGGGGGGGAACATTTCGAACAAAATCAATGCACTAAATTATGGAGGGGGCTGCCCCTTTTGCACGTAGGACTGCCGCCTCTGTAAAGTGTGAGAAACATAGTGAAAAGGAACCAAACTCGCTTACTTTTCTTTTGCTCTCTATGCTATTTTGCTTTTATTTTTTTTTAATGCACATTAGTTGTAAATATTTCCAATGTATATTGCAAGTTCAAATACCGAAATTGCACTATAAATAAAAGTAAACGCGACTGGTATGTTAGATACAACATTTTTACAACGGTACGTGCTACACCGCTGCCAGTCTACAGACATTGTTCCTCCAACTCGGGGGGTCTCGTACATTCCTCAGCTCTAGGATCATCATCACTTTAGCCTTTTATTTTTTTAAGTACCTCTAGAAAATTCATCAGATTCACATATTTCTCTAGATAAGAGCTAATGTTTGAAACGTGTACTTTACATGTTATTCTCATGATTCATGCAACAATTTGGAATAATGTTCATTTAAGAAAAGAAAAGTATAATGACACCCAATATCTTTGATGGGGTTAAAATCCCAAATATGGATCACTGATATTTTAATCTGTTAAATAATTGACACAGGCACTGCCGAAACATCCCCCTGTGGAGTCCGACATTATGTCTTAATCTTAATATCCTCGTGTAGCGATCACTAAATGTGTTCATGTCCCAATGCCCTGTGACCCCAGCGTATTTGGAGAGGGCAAGTAGGGGGCAGTTTGCCCCCTCCTGACAAATTTCCAACCAAGAAAAAAATAATAACTGCAAATTTCAGATGTTAAGTGAGACAATTATGCAAGGTGAATATTCTTCAAATTGATGTTAAAATTTCATAGATTATGGACATTTTTCCAAACAAAAAAAATCAGAATCGAAAACAGTAAAGATATAGGTGATGAACTTCAAAAATGAAGAGAAGTTGGAAACTGTGTTCAATTATCTCTAATTGGTAAAGCCGACGACATAAACATTTAAAACCGTTCGTATTTTCTGAATTGAAATCAAGCAGATATATCTTCAATCATACAAATCAGAATAATTGCAATTAATGCACCTCTCAAAAACCTAGAATTCGTAAGTAGACCTGACCTAGATTTTTGCTTGCTAGCTTTGTTCCCTCCCATGACGCTAAGGTCCAGATACGCCACTCCACTGTCACATTGTGGCGCTTTATTTAAAGCGATCTATAACGAACTAACAGGAATAAATACTCTGTGTATATTTTACTCCTTCTATCCTAGCTGCGAAATGTATCACGAAATAAATGCAATTCACAGAATCTTACGGTAACGCTAAGTTTGAAAATTCGAAATTCCACGAATAAAGACGATTTTTACGATGGGCAAGTTTGTCAGAAAAAGGATTAAAAATGTTTAAAGCGTAAGTCGCTTAAAAAAAAACAGAGTATACATTGGATTTCGATCACTGGCGCTACGTGAGCTACTCGTGTAATGGAATGATTGAAGTTAGAAGTCATATTGGCCCTAAATTAGATCATGCCAAATTTCATACCTGAGCTGTGAAGTATTTAAATATGATATTATGGGACCGGAGCCTCCAGAGAAATATGCTTCCGATTGTTTTGGGAGTCATTATTTTTAATGTTATACCATGATGATAAAAACGACATAGGTATTAGACGAACGGAAATGTGATTAAACGTACTGGGTATAGACAAATTAACTTTAGACCTAAATGATATACCTGCCACATTCCGTTAACATTTTATGCCTACACAGGAAGGCCTATTCTATATCAAATTGATATAATTATGGCTTTTAGATTAAATTCTAAGTTAATTTCAATTCTTTATTCAAAGAACAATCAACATTTTATCAAATTATATGAATTAAGAGTTTATAGATTTAGGAGACATTGTGTATGATAAAGAAATCATAATTTGATTGAAAACTTGCCAGGAATTGGAAACAGAAATAACTCCATATCCTGTCGGGTAAAAAAAGTGCTATCAGAGTCATATTTGCATTGTTCTATATTCTGCACGAAAGTTTTTTTAAGCGCTGGCGTAAGTACATACATAAAAACGTCACAGACTTTGCCTTTCGAAATGGAATTTCAAATCAACTTTGGCATGCGTGATATTTATAATATCACGGTACGTGTTATAGGAATCACATGGCGGTCTTCTCTATAAATGCATGTGCATCCTTGCTCATGAAGTCACTCAATCCCGACGCCAGAAGAATTACCTCTACTTATTGACTCATTACAGGGGCAGATATGAGCAAAGAAAACATTGAGTGGGTACATGCATGAAGGGGGGAACACAGAACTCGTCATGACATGTTAATTGAAGGAGTAGAAACATATAATATCAAACCAACACAATGAATTGTATCCACATATTTCATTTTTAACGTCAGCCTAAAAGTGGACGTGACATGTTCTTTATCTGGCCACTTTAGTTGTTAGTAAAAATAAAAAGAGAAGAAACGTCTTGTTTGTGACGAACCTCAACTGGGTCTCGAAATAAGGTTAAGGCCTTCCTTTGCCATGTTTTGCGTAATGTTCTTTTATAATAAGAAAATGCAAAGCAAAATCATGTTCATAAAACATGCGGATGAACAACACGAATGCCTGCAATGTTGTTTTCTTTTGTTTTACGATTCCTGAAAATTATTTTGATTCAATCATATCCTCTCTCTCTCTTTCTATCTAGACGTACCTGGCCATCCATCTATATTTGTCTCTCTCTCTCTCTTTCTCCCTCATGATCTTTCCCTTCATTTTATATGATATTTCTCATCTCCGTCTGTCTGTCTCTGTCTCTGTCTATCTGGCTCTGTCTCTCACCCCCCCCCCCCCCCCCCCTCTTTACTTCCAGCATGTTCAGAGTTATACGTCCATTTAGTCCCTGTACAAAGCTTCCTCCCTCAAACTGTGCTCATATCTTAGTAAGATCACGACGGGCGATAGGAGGACAAAGATAAATACTTGCGGCCAGGGTATATACCGGTGCGTTTACGGCATGTGCTAAAAAAACGCCGCTAATCTCGATGGTTCATAACTAATGCATCGTATTTTCTTTTAACCAACGACTACGTGTGATAAAAGTCTAAAAATAGGTTATAGAAAGGCAACCCCGATGGTTGGACATCTTTGGCGCGTGCTCTATGATTTATTTTCCGATTTCTGCGAAGGATATAATTAATTTGTTATAATTTGTTATTTTGCCTAAATTGAATAAAAAATATGCACGCAAACAGGGTCGTCAAGCCGTCTTGAGAGCATACATTACACATGGAATCTCTTAAAAATAAAGGGGAAACAAAGCTCTCCATATCGACGTTTGTACGGCGGATCAGGGGAGCATTTCATGAAAGGAAGTTGTCGGATATTTTATCCGACAACTGTTATAAGCTACTGAAATCCTTGCATCTGATTGGCTGAGAGTAAATTTGTCGGATAAAATATCTGACAATCCTTTCATGAAACGCCCCCCCCCCCCCCGGCATAAAATCATATACTAACTCAGTGGCGTATCCAGGGGGGGGGCGCAACAGGCGCGCGCCCCCCTATTGGCCGTCGTAAAAAAAATATATAGCACTATATAGCACTATTTTGCATCTCAGCCCTTCTCCAGAAGCAAAAATTTCTCCCACATGACGGCGATCAATAATTCCTGGGGCGCCCCCCCCCCCCACCTATTGGGAAATCCTGGATACGCCGCTGTACTAACTACTCTTACTGTATTCTCAACGTCAACTCTATACTTAATCATAAACCAAACCTAAACTAAATTGCAACACTAACCCTAACCCTATGGCCAGTATTCTGAACCCCGGTTTAACTTAAACCGCGGTCTAACGTGATTTAAACCGAGTCTAAACCAGCCCTTTAAACCCGAGTTTTAGAAAATCACATTCTGAACCCGGTTCAACTTAAACTCCAGGCTAGTGTGTTTTAACTTTGTACAGAAATTTAGAATGTACTTGCTGTTTAAGTCAGTTTTGATTGAAGCTCTGGTTTGAAGTAGACTGGGGCTGAAGATAAACCGGAGTTCAGAATACGGGACTATATCTTTAAGCAAAATAATCCCGGAGCAATTGTCGCTGAAACATAATGTCGGAGTACCCTATCGACCCCCTACCCCCGCCTCGCACACCTAAACGCAATGACGTCAAGCATGTCAAACACGTCGGATAAACATATTTATTTCTTGCGAAGTTTAGCGATTACTTTCATTCACGTAAAACCCTTAGAATGGATGTAAACTTCCAAATTCTTGATACATGAACAGCCATCGCTTTCGGGGGGATGCGTAGGGTCGACCATGACGTTACTGGCAAGTGATACCAAATTGTAAACCCAAAATCGCATTGGTTTCAGCCCAATGATTACAATAGACACATGTGGTCGATTTACGGAGATGGGGGGGGGGGGGTGTTGACGTCCAGCCCGAACATCCCCCCTCCCCCTAGAAATGATAACTCTTTTCTTCTTTTTTTTTTGCTTGTCAGAAAAATTTCGGAGATTTTTGCCTCACCCCCATTTACAAAATCCTGTATCCGCCCCTGATATACACTATGCTCAATATCAGGAGCCCTAGCAGAATGATATAATAATATCATTATATATCATCAATAATTATGTTTATGATGCATTAAATTGAACTTTGTTAGAATAACTGAAAGGAACTTTAAAAAAATTTACTCAAATGATAATGATTTGGTTTTTAATTTACATATAAAGGCTATTTTCATAATTACGGATTATTTCACAGTTCTACATTATCGTAATACATTTTTTTTTGTGTGTGTGGGATTATTTCCCCCTGAAACGCAAAACGGTATATTATGTAGAGAGAGAGAGAGAGAGGGGGGGGGGGGGGGGTTGTGTGAAACATATACGTTGAACAAAAGATTTTCTATTCGAAAGACGAGTATACATGTATTTCTTGTTTGTATTAGTGAGAAAAGATCCATCAAGTTTGTTTAACAAAATTTCTTCTTCCTTAGTAAGAACTTTTGCTGTTTCTTTGATGTTACATCCTCTAATGTTTGTTTTCTTCATATTTTAATTAGAAATTAAGGTCTCCCCTCGGGCGGGTCAACTATTTTTGTTGAACTTTCCTACATGTATGTCGTTCCACTCGTAAAGCGTCGTGTAGGTTACATACAAGATTGATAGATGAATATGAATAAAAAATAAGAAGTGCTTGTGTGCCATAACAAGCTGATATTACGCCCACACTAGTTTAAAGAGCAGGTTGAGCTCTGGGAAAGGTGAAAAATAATTTGCGAGCTTTCTCATTCCTTCTAATCATTTTGGAAGAGAACATCATGGTATAAATGTCTCCCGAAAAGGATTGCTCTTCAAACATGTCAAATGCCCTTGTATTCAAAAAATGACGAAAAATGGCTGAAGTGTTTGGGCGTAACATTCATGCGACATGAGTCCCATGAACCAGTTTCTGTGTGCAGTGCATGTGCTTCTCAGCGAGATCGGTTCAATTTCTTATCATTTCCATGATTCCATAACCTCACAGTATACATGATACTTCTTATGTAGAGATGATCGACCTTTCCCAATCCTTGAGTCAGTTTCTTGCACAATGTAATCGCAAGACCAGGGGAGCGTTTCATCAAGCGTTTTGTCAGTGATTTTTACCGACAACTGTTATAAGCTACTGAAAGCCTTGCATCTGATTGGCCGAGAGCAAATTTGTCGGTAAAAATCACTGACAAAACAGTTGATGAAACGCTCCCCTGAACTTAACTTTAAATGTATGCCTACGTATCATCACCATCATCATGACGATCACCGCTATAGAGCAAAAACAAGTTTTTTGCTCACTTCAATTGAATCAAAGTTCCTCGTCCGGATTCTACTTTTTAAAAAAGGGGGTTACATGTTATTTGATATGTGATATTTTTCTCTCACACACAAATGATATTAGGTCAATTTCGACGCAATTTTTTTTAAAATAAAATTTTAAGTCTAGACCATATTTATGCACATCAGAGGCTCTAAACGAGTTAAAACTCTATCCTAGGACTGATGATTGTTCTTTTAATTGCCAAGGTTTCGCCAGATTTTTCTCTTTTTCACGTCTAATAAAAATATCAAATAACAAAAACTTGTGGGAGGCTGATAAAAGAACGGAGGAGGTGAAGAAAAACTAGGAATGAATTTTATTCGTCCTTATGCCTATATACGTAACATCACCGTCATCACGACAATCCGTGTTGCTAGACAAAAACAAGTTTTATGCTCAAGCGATTTGTAAGAAATGAGGATAAAGGATAAAGGGTTGATCCCATTTGTTCCATAACGATTACCGATAATGAGAAATTCAATTAAAGGTACACCTTACTAAATGTTTTGTGTACTTATGAGTATGCTTGTGTATGCTAATAGTCAGGCAGCGGCAGGGTGTACCTTAACCCGTTGACTACTGAATTCTTTAACTCTCATTAACTTAATACTGTTACCACCCGGTTCCCGCAGTCTATGGGTTAAATGGGCTGGTCACATTTGTCCGATAACGATGGCGATAACGATATTTGCAATTAAATATACGCCCTCCTGTATGGTGTGTATAGGCCTACGTGTGAGCATGCTCATGTCTGTTAATAATAGGGCAGCTCTAGGATGTACCTTTAATGAAAAAAGTCCCGTTAGCATTATCGTTATCGGACAAATGTGACTAGCCCTTAATCCTTTTACGTAAAAGTGGCTTATCCTGTGGGGACATTAGTGCTCCACGATGCTCCCGTAGGCCCACAGAGAAACATTTTTTTTTAAAGACAAGTTTGAAAAATAATAGCTTTTAAGTCTCAGTGGGTGCAAAGAAATATTTCGTCTATAAAGTTTTAAGTTTGGGGACACTTTTTAAGGCATGTTGGCATATTTAACGTTGTTGGTAAAGTTTTGGTATGACAACAGCCCCCCCCCCCCCCTCCCATTTGAACATTTTCTAACGACGGCAGTTTAATAGGAACATCGCCATCACTCTCGAGCTACGCTAACATGTCTATAAAAAAAAATCTTTGAAACATCCTACAAAAGCAAACGTAGAAACTGTCACAAAGGTTTGTGCGAGATGACAAACAGATTATGACATCTAAACGTAAGGAGATCATATAATAATATGTTTTTTATCATTGTTTTGAAGAGCTCGTCGATGTATTGATACATCAATGTCAATACTATAAAATATTATTTAAAAAAAACATGATAAATGCATACTTTCTGATCTGCTGCCTGTGGCGTGATCATATGAACTTTAAAACTCATTAGTTGGTATCATGGCAGAAAAAAAAGAACGATCTTCTAAATTTCAATGTGAATCATGAATATTTGGCATTCTTTGAAGGTTAACAGAATTCATCTTCATTATTGACTTTAATGACAAATAGACCAGGAAACACCCTTCGATTCATGTCTCCATCATGACCATCCTCAACTCGGCCCCCTCGAACGACTCAGCAGGGAGATTATGAATTTTTACCATTAAGCCCGAAAATTATTCATCATTTTTCTTGATAGGAATAAATCCTAAAACGACCAGGACTTTATTATATGAAATATAATTGCAACATTAAATCTTTCCTCCTTTTTTTATAAACCAGACAATGGAACATTTAACATGTTTATTAAGGTTGATAAAAAATATGAATGTCAAACCCTCTGAAGATTGTGCTGTTGTTGTTGATGTTGAAGATATTTAGATGTAAATTTATGATTATCCTTTCGGAAGAGAAAAAATATGAATTATACTGGTGGAAATGAATTAAAATTACAAAACGTTTCACGAGGAAACAATGCAAAATGATAAACCAAGAGTGAAATGAGAAGCTCTTCCTTATGCCCTCAAATAAATGGTACTTCTACCTAAACATCATTTCTAGAAGATTTAGTATTCCGAGATCAGAGTGTTTCCTATGAGTAAATTCGATTGGTAGTGAATACTATTTAATGAGCAGTGGCGTAGCCAGGATCTAGCCATTGAGGGGTAATCGTATGATGGGGAGGGGCGGTCGTATGAGGGAGATGAAATACAATAGAATAAGGTCATATATTAGGGGAGGGAGGGCAAGAGATCGTTTAATTTCCTTTTCATGTTGCCTCCCCTCATACCGTATCTCTTCTTTCTTTCTGTTTTTGTTTCCATTCGATAAGGGGACACTCCCCCCCCCCCCCACCCACGTCGCTACGCCACTGGTAATGTTAACGGAATTTAAATAACACCATGTTCTCGGAGATGCCGTGCCTGTTTCAAAGCTCTGCGTCAACTGCAGCGGCTGTTGACACAGGTGTATATATGCGACTGTTACGGCGCTTCCAAGTTCGTGCTCACATAAATGCCTTCCAACCAGGGAAGTACTTCCCTGTTCCAACTAAGTGTAATAACGGTTTTGTGTTACTGTTAAAAGGGGACGTTTGTTGTCAATACGAGGTATATTTCGTGCTGATGACGGTTAAATTTAACATCTATCACTGTATTGTCGAAAAGACGAGACAGTGTCACATCATCAAGAAGAATTACTTAACAAAATCAATCACAGAAGTTTAACGCGATGTTCAGCCTACTCTTATTCGAGTCTTTGCGTGATGAAATTATATTTTCTGGCAAATTCCCAGAAGTTATTTGAAATTGTCGACTATGTATTAGAGGTTCATAAAACTATATAGATTTTTTGATAAATGACATGCGAAAGACAAAAATACTCGTAAATCTAGGTAGCCTTGACATACCGGACGTCTTAAATTCCGTTGCATATTGTATTCCTATATCAAGCAAACTCGATATTTTCTTATCTTAAAACAAAACAACAGTGATCTTATTTATCTATGTGAGGATCTTTGGCGTTATTATTGTAGACTGAATAGATACTCTCTGTATTGAGGAAACGACTTAAATCAATTTTCGTGAATTGTGTTTAAATCAATATCCTACTGTATCTTCCTTAAATTCTAAATAAATCCTTCAACATGTTCAGTTCAGTAAAAAATGCTGTTGAGAAAGAGTCACTCGGGGATTTGATTAGTCCCCCCCCCCCCTCTCTCTCTCTATGTTTCTTCACCATTCTTTGTAAATTTTGCAGGTTTTGTATATATCAAAACTCCTCTTTATTTATTTAGTTTCATCGTTCATTTTCACCTCATGATGTCGTCAGAGCTATCCCAATAAAAATTCGTTACTGTAATTTCAATGTGATATTCTCACCAATTATCATGATGCATCCGTCTGTTTGTATTTGTTTGTTTTTGTTTGTGTTTTTCCCCTAGCCCTCTATCCACCAAGCTAGGGTTGAGGGGGGGGGGGGGGGGGGGGGGGGCGTTGAAAAGTGATGCATCAAAAGTTGGTTGCCAAGCGTGGGCTTAGCTAAAACATGTTGAAATTTGGAAAGGATCGGGCGACAATAGCCAAACCTGTTTTTCTTAAACAGCTCCAAAATTAGTCGTCATAGTTTTTAATGTTGCCGACAAGGCTGGGAAGTTTATCGAATTACCGAAAAACTTACGAATTTACAGACATGACTTAATATTATTTGATCCTTCTTTTTCCCCTCAAACAGAATGGGAACACCCACGGTTATGGTAACGCCTTGTAAAGATTAACATTACAGCTTTTAAAAGTGAATAGCTCAGTCGCCATGAGCAACAATGTTACAACATTCAATTATTGAATTTATTTTCAATAATGTTAGACAATATAATTGAAGGATGCAATTTGTCTACATATATCAAAACTTAATGAAATAATTGCGACATGTTCATTAATTTCCTATTAACTGATCACACTAAATAAGCTTAACCATGCGGTATAAGTCGAGGTGAAAATACTGAGCTATGTGTAATGTACAGTTTCCTTGGTGGGGATTTAGCATGCGGCGCGTGGCTGTATATTGATAAACATTATGCTTGTTAGGTTTTTGCTTTATCACTGCCGCATAACTCTACTCGAGATATATTGTATTAACTATATCTCTCGAACATGATAAAGCGCAGGGCTGTTTTTGTCAGGCTTTGCCATCCCAGTTTACAAGAGGGTAATGATTAAAGTAAAGGGATTACGGTTTGCAATCTCAATTCATGGAGGCTTATTTAGCATGCATTGCACATATACCGCTAATATTCTCTATTATTATTATATCGACCTCTTATTTCTATTATCTGTCCTGTGCGGTGTATTGATACAGGTTCTCTACCCCTCCACTTCTCTATCCCTCCACTTCTCTATCCTATCCCTTCGTCTGCCTATGAATCTTTCCAATACATATTTCTCAATTCCTTTCCCTTCTTCGACCCCTTTTCAGTTTTCACCCCGTCTTTCTCTATCTATCTCTCTCTCTTTCTCTCTTTCTCCTTCTCCCTTTCTCCCTCCCCCTCTTTCTCACTCTCCCCTCTCATTCTCTTCTCTTTATCTCTCCTTTTCTTTCTCCCCTCTCTCTCTCTCTCTCTATCTCCCTCCCTCTCTATCCCTCCCTCTCTATCACGCTTTCCTCTCATTCTCTTCTCTTCTCTTTATCTCTCCATTTATCTCTCCCCCTCTCTCTCTCTCTCTCTCCCTCTCTCTTCGTCTCTCCCTCTCTCTATCTCTCTATCTCTCTCCCTCTCCCCTCTCTCGATCTCTCTAACCCTTCCCTCCCATTCTCTTTATCTCTCCCTTTCTTTCTTCCTCCCCTCTCTCTTTCTTTTCTTTCTCCCCTCTCTCTCTCCATCTCTCTCCCTCCCCCCCCCCCCCCTCTCTCTCTCTCTGTCCCTTTCCCCTCTCCCTCTCCCTTTCGCACTATCCCGGCTCATATGATAGAAACTTTATACAATTATTTCCGTTGTATATATCCCACTTGATCTCAATATTATTGTGGAGAAGACTTAACTTCAGTTCACCTAAAGGGTATACTGCGCACATTGACACCTAAGGGAAAGATATATTACGCTCAAAAAGGGGAGGGGGGGGGGGGGGCAAACTAAGCAAATCATAAAAGCATTAGTCTATTCAGATGCATATAGCCTTAATATCTCCTTGAAATCTGCAAAGTCCGTGCAATTTCTTTCTTAGAAAATTGTATCAGTGATTCGAAGAAGAGCTTTAAAAATAAAGGATTTGGGAATATAGGAGTATGATCCTTTTCAAAGATTATCTATATAGGCTTTATTATTATCAATAATCGAGCACTCTCTGTGGCACAATCCGCTATCCCTATGCAGTGCCTTTTACAAAGTGGGTCCTTAATGGGGAAAACTAAAGTTATTGGTCTCTCTGTCGATGTTAGTTTCAATTCAAAAACAGCTTGAAACATACGTAATAAATTGATTTTCTTTCTTTTAAAGGATCGAACATTAAAAGTATACACTGAATGACCTGGGGGAAATAACTTGCCACAGTAGTAGGATCGTTTGATCTCATTTCTTTGAAGAGGATTTGAATTGGGAGATGCATGGAGGATACTACGCGTGCAGCTGATGGAAACGGAGGATGGTTCATGTCGGTTACCATGGTAATCAGATAAAGAATACATTAGACAATGTTGTCAGGTGTTGGAAGGGAAGCGTAATAGAAAGAAAAACGTATGAATTACAAAACAATATATGCTATCCCCTCCAGTCATAAAAGTTGAACATTTAGAGAGAAGAAGAAGTTTCGATTTCTTTGTCTTGTGTTTCTTTATTTCGCTAGACGAATAACACAATCATGTAATTCCTTATCTAGGAAACACAAAATGTTAATTTATTGCGCATTTGTTAAGTGTTTTTTTGTAATATCTATGGTTGACAATTATATATGTGAATTGCAAAACAATACACACAATCCCTCAATACTGAAATAAGATCCAGTTTTACTTGTATCTCTGTTTAAATGGGATACGTTGAATATAATGTTCCTCCAAGCCATCGAACGTGTGAATTAGAAGTTTAATTTTTTCTGCTAGCATTTTTGTGCCTGTGTCTGTGTATTTTCATCGATTGTATTCATATTTGTAGATATGCCACGAGGAAGTTAAGAGTTTTAATTCTTAAATCCCATCGATTTGCCTTTGACGATCTTGTAACTGAATATGACTGTAACCTTTCGGAAATAAGTATTGAAACTTGACGATTTACCAATCGATACGTGTTCTATGTACGTCATATTCATATGGAGTTCGGAGTAGTACAAAACTTGATATCAAATCATGAACGATAATGAAGAAAAAAAAACACAAAAAAACACACGCGCACAAACACTTCGCATATCATGCGCATGGATAAAATTTCAGACAAGTAGTTTTTAATATCTACAGAGAAATACGTCCCATCCATATTATCGAGCATCGTGAATGTACATGTCCTTCTCCTATTATAAAAACTAATTAATTTTTCGCCCTCTGAAATATACTTTGTCAGTTCAAGACATGATAGCGTTATTTAATAGGCTTATTTTGTTATAACTTATTTCATACGTACTGATTAGAAAGCTTTGACTAAGTTTGAATAAAAGAAAACTCTTGTTCAATCGTATACCTACATTTCGTTCATAGGTTCATATGAGAATCGGAATCGAAGTGAACACCCACCCAGTTTGGAAGCTATACGAATGTTGAAATTAAAGAACAAAAAAGGAACAACATAAGTTTTACAAGTTTCACAAGAACGAACAAAGACTTTTCGTGACAAATTGCAATGAGAGCTTCTGTTGTATACATGATATAATACTGCAAAAAAGTGTGTAAGTGCCCATTTTACATATATTAGATGCCTGTTGATTTGACCTCCTGGGAACGAATTCACAAAGGAGGTTTGGTTTAAACTAAGCCATGGTTTAACCCCCCTCCTGGGGTTTTCAAGCGTACGTGCGCACGGAATCCGATCCAATCATATATTTTCTTTGAGCTCGCGCATGGGCAATGTGCGCTTATTTACGCTTATTTTAGTACGCTTACGGAGGTTTAAACCTTACCCGTGGTTTAAACCTCCTTTGTGAATACGGGCCCTGGGGTTTGAAGAGTTGTATTAAACAAACATCAATAAAAAACATATAGGCCACCGTGGGAGATGTAGAATAAGAGCATCATCTGGAAGAATTACTCCAATTGTGTCTATTTTGAAGGTATTATCGTAATGAATAACAACAATATACTTTGGTTACTGAAATAAACAGATTCGATCAGCTTAGCTCCGCACGGGCTATTTGGTTCTAACAATCGGCCTGCTTGTTCGATAATCAACAAACACAAGTGCTCATACGATGTTATAGAAGAGAGAAGTGATTCTCCCATCAACATACTTTTGTGTTCTTATTGATATCAATAGGCTGCGAGAACGCAACGCCATTGTGTAAAGAGCTTGGACAATTCTTGCTTCAGGAGGTATTATGTATCCCGAATCACATGAATACCCTGAGTTGGTGACATTTGCGAACAATTGCCAGAACGAGATGGTGGTATTGACCGGTTGTACGACACATGCCCTGGCGAAAATTCATCCGCGGTCAATATCCAATCCTGGATGACCGAATCATGGACTAATGACGCAAGAGTACCGAAGTGATGACGTCACAAAAAGCTATTTTTTCATTTTGACATTTTTTATACCACATCTCAAAGGAACATGGTGAAAAACATCCAGAGCCCAAATTTTATGGCAATTGGCTCATTGGGCCCCGAGATATGGCCGCATGAATACCTCCTTAGCCCCATTGAAGTCAGTGTTAAATTGGCCTGGTTCTAAACTGTTAAGAACCAGGCCAATTTACACTGACTTCAATGGGGCTAATTAGATATTCATATAGCCATAACTTGGGCCACCATGAACTGATTCATGTCAAATTTGATGTGTGAACGTTTTCCATCATGCTCTACCTAAATATGGTCATAAAAATACTGAAATACAAAAATCAAAATTTGATGACGTCACACTTCGGTACTCATGTCAAATATACCTAAACATCAGCCCAAAACCAAACCCTAACCTAAAACCCATTTTGAAATCCTAACATTATATTATTGACGAAATTCAACCCGGAGCTATTTTGTCCCCCGAGCTTATGTCGAAGCACCATTATTACACGAGGCGTGTCAAAGTATATTATTTCTCGAAATAATCAGAATAAGTGACGCTGCCTGTCTGGATATTCGCCGTCGATAAACCAGAAATAACAGAAATAATTTCAAATACCACGTGGAGTAAGATCTAATAATATTATATTGATGAGCAAATAAGGAGCAATTTCGTTCTTTTCTCGGAGTTATAATGTAAGGATGATTAAAAAAAAGGAAACATTATAGCTGAATTACATGTTGTTGTTATATTGTATTATAATAATGATTAATTCTATGCATTTGCAAATAACATGAAACGATTTTTATATTTTACGTGTATTTTTCAAATCATTACAATTAATTTGTAATGATATGTCATATTCAGTGAATTGATTGCATTGTATTAACAAAATATATTATCATCCAATGTACGAATAATTATTAGAAAGTTAGATGAAATAATTAAATCAATTATTAAATCAGCAAGCTGATAATAAAAATCTCGTAAGACAAGGCAGCATCCACATTCATCTTTGTTTAAAGTATCAGAGGGGGCTCATTCGCTACGATACTTTAAGTGGTTGTTTGGGGACATCTTCTCATCAAGTTCTTTGGTATAATAAGCTTGTTTGTCTTCCATTACAGCTTTACGGAGAGTATTTGAATACCGTCCTTCAAGGGCACTACGGGATGCAGCAAATGGCATTATCTATCTTGAGGTCTGCTGAAGATATTGTCCTTCTCCTCCCAATGTCTAGCTCCCATTTTATCTCGCATCCAAGTACCTCCTTTTCTCGAAGGGGTGCCTATTTAAAAAAAATAAACACTTGCCCGTATGCTACACCAAATGGTTTCGAAATCAATCACGGTTCATTTTCTGGCGAAAATGTTCGGCAAATATAACCTAGATTGTCACATCGCATTTGCAAGTTTCTGAGACAGATGAATTTAATTTGAACTAAAGAAAGTGACTGGTATGATTAGATGCTAAGAAGAATAACCAATTATTTTTTTTTCGGAGCCCATATGTCGGCTCACCGAAGGGTGTTTTTTCAGTGCATAAGACAGTGTATTCTTCCCTTTTCATGTAATAATCAGGTGTGTTCGGGGTGCCATCCATACCCCACCCCCCCCCAAAAAACAAAAACAAACAAACAATTAAACAAAAAAACACACAAACAACATTTTCTCACATTAAGGCAGCGAAGTAATCTCGTTATTATTTTTCATCATGTTTGGTATAATTTGATAACAAAAATACACTATAAGCCTATACAATGTATTCCCAATACGCCAATAGCGATTATCATTATCCAAAATGCAGCCTATTGCTCGCTGGCTTTATTAGTTCGCTCGCAAAATCTAGAAAATGGAAATTTGATATCCGGGCAGTACACGCCTCCCCTGGAGAAATTGTGCCTATGGGAATAATATTAATACTTGTACTAGCTGTAATACGTACATTTTCTGAAAACAAATCTCAAAATATTAAGATTTTAAAACTAACTAAAAAATTTTTCCTCAAAATTTGATCAATATTTTTAGGATGTTACATCACATGATATTGCTAACACATTTCTTTTTCCCCGGGGATTTAAGATAAACGAAACAAATAAACCAAAGGATGTACAAACTGGAAAAAAAATCGCAAAAGGGCTAATATTGTGACAGCAAGAATGGGAGCATGTGATCCCAAGGTACGAGAACAAGAATTATGTCGCCTTGGCGTGTTTTGCAGAGGATCAAGTCTGATTTTCACTCGAGCCATTCTCTAGCCTCGAACTAATTTCATCTACTTTGTGAGATGCTGCAACAAGATAGGTAAAGCTCTGTTTCGCCGAAAATAGCACATCACCCGAGGGCAACGTTAATGGCTCAAATATCGGACTAAAATAGCCCGGTATGACATAGAACAGGTTCTGGGACTGACATCTAAACTGGTTTAATTGTCTGTAACAACCTCAGCATGAATAATCGTGTGGGTTTATTGTTTCATGAAATCGATATAGTTTGGTGACGAATTACCAGTTTTTTTTTTCATTTTGTTGGCTATCAGTTTAAAGATGGAGTGATGTTGGGATAATGAAACTGTGCCCATTCTCCGGTAGGAATTGTCTTGAAAGGCGAATCGGATTTCTAAGTCCTTGATGATATCCGATGTTACGGGGGTGTTTGACGAGCCTAACAATAAGAAAACTTTGTGAAAATAACCATCATGATGATAGCCTGGATTAGTTTTTGGAATACAATTTAAAACATACTGCAATTTCTTTGTTGCGCACAACATGCTTCGTGAATGTATACCGCACTAATCAGGCACCCATTGATCTAATGTCTGCTCAACTGAAATTCAGATCTGCTGAGATTCCATTATGAAACTAGTTTTGGGGAATAAATCATCGTTACTTTGGTTAGTAACTATTTAGAGCTTCTATAGCAACCCCTTTTGACGTCACGAAAACTAAACGCTTTCCTATGCATATGATTTCTAATTTGTTCGGCATTATTTATGGAACGAATTGATTGTGGAAGCAAAAATATTGAGTGAAAGTGAGTAGAAGAGAGAGAGAGAGAGAGATTATTAGGAAGATAAATTGAATGTGACACATCAACGTTAACTGATCTTCTGAAACTGAGTATAACTTTATTTTTAATATTGATTTCGACAAGAAAATATAAAGGATTGACATATAATTCATTTGTTTGCCATCATCATCATGATCATAACGAAACGATTTTCTTGATTAATGAAGGCAAAGTATCTGCATTTTCTTAAGCAGCAAATATATATATAATTACTTACAAAATATCATGTAGTATATTGTATCAGCATGAACATGATTAGCTAGCGATCGTGTTTACGTTACAGCTCGTTGGATGATCTATGGATATATCACAGCGTAGTGAGAGAGATAGTTTTGAAACATGCACCAGTGCGCACCCGAAGGTCAATTCATGGAGCTCCCTGTCCCTCCCGCAGACAATTAATATGACCTTTGAAAGAGCGCTCACACGCGAGTCACAACTATCTCTCTCAATAGGATATGGTTTATGTCAAAGAGCGTCCTCTGTTGTCGAGAACAGAGAGTGCAATGCAGCTTTGCTCTTGTCGGCAATTTAATCAAGTTTCACAACGATGAACTGACACTGACTTCCTCATCAATTCCATCGATGGTGTATCGGTGGCATGGTCTTTATTGACATATCTTTAATGAGATAAATTCAATTATGCGATCACCCATTTAATGACACCAAGTTCCGACTACTATTTTCATTTTTTGGGTGGTAATTATATCCGCTCAGGGCATATCTCATTTTGGTTGGGGGTGATTAAAGTTGGCACCGTTCCCGGTAATGGATGGCAGCGGAAAGCATGTTGTACTTCTAATGTTTCGTACTTGTTAGTTGATATGGGTGAGGGTTATTTCATGGTTATTCTGTCGCACTACGAATGATCAATGTCTGACGACCACCATGGCGATCTAATTACACATTAATTAAAAGACACCAATTCAATTAATATGAAACATTTAGTGCGTATTATCTTTTTTCCAGCAATATTACAGTCCTTCTGCTAAAGGTTTTTTTTCTTCTTCGATTTTCACAAAGTACTGAGAAGGTCAAGTTGAAAAAAAAAACCAAAAAAAGTGAAAGAAGGACGACGAGTAGAGGAAGAATAAAAAACAAATTTTAAGCTACGCAGCCATTATTCTCTCATTTCCTTTTACATTTTGTTTATTTCCACGAGAGTTGGTAAAGCTGTTGTATATGTTATTTCCTTACAATATATAATAGTTTGAAGAAGGATTTTGCTGTACAAGTAATGTAAGTGACGGACAGAAAGATTAACTGTAAAATTACAATGGATGACGATTAATTTCAAGAGATTATTAAAAGAAGCCAGTTAAAAAACTTCGAAAACATAAATATATAAACTAACACGTATAAGTGCTTCCATATCCGAATGATGAATAGCTTACAGGGACATAGCTTTTAAAAACTCCCCTAATAAAAAGAGACAGTCAATGCACTTTACCTTTTCTCTCACCCAGTTTGAGGTTTATAATCGGAATGTTTCCTTGAATACAGGAAAATACTAGTTCGTTATAATTAGAAAGCATTCACTGTAGTGTATTTGTAGTTTTAAAGGATTTAAAGGGGTACTCCGGCCTGAATATAATATTAATTGCATGAATAGAGTAAAATTAAACAAGCCAAACACTGAAAATTTCATCGAAATCCGATAAAAAATAACGAAGTTATTGAATTTTTAAGTTTTGCATTATTTTGGGGAAACAGTTCTATGCATGTCATCATGAATATGTAATGAGTGAGCTGATGATGTCACGCGTATCCGGACACCTACCCCCTGGACAACCACCCCCCAGATAACCACCCCTAGGATAACCACCCTCTAGGACAACTACCCCTAGGACAACTACCCCCTAGGGCAACCACCCTCTAGGACGACTACCCCCCTAGGACAAGTACCCCCGGATAACTACCCCCCAGACAACTACCCCCTAGGACAACCACCCTCTAGGACAACTACCCCCGGATAACTACCCCCTGGACAACTACCCCAGGACAACTACCCCCGGACAACTACCCCCTGGAAAACTACCCCCGGACAACTAGGGGGGTAGTCGTCCTAGAGGGTGGTTGCCCTAGGGGGTAGTTGTCCTAGGGGGTAGTTGTCCTAGAGGGTGGTTATCCTAGGGGTGGTTATCCGGGGGGTGGTTGTCCAGGGGGTAGGAGTCCTAGAACCGATGTCACGTCCCCACTTTCCTTTTTTAACTATATTATATGAAATCTTCATTATTTAATTTTTTCATACATGTCTATAAAAAATATCTCCCTTGTAACAAAATAAGTTACAGCAATGATGAACTTACACATTAAAGGAGAATGAAAGTCAAAACATTGTAATCAAGCGTTTACAAACTAAAATTGTACTTGTTTGAATGATCCAAACATGTCACAAATCTGATGTACCATATTTGAGTAGATTCAATCTTAAAACATGGACTTGCGACGATCTGGCACGGACATGGGCGCCGCCATGTTATGCGGAAAGTGACGAAATTGCGCTATAGTGTGTGATTGGCTGTTACCATTCATAGCTATCATTCAAAATGATGTCTCTACAAAACGTGTACAAAATATAATTTAAAGCAGATCTGTATCTAAAAATATTTAAAATAGTGATAACAAGAATACAATTAATTTTACACTGATCTTTAGATTATCAAATAGACCTGTTTCTTAATGTTTCAAATGTCACTATGAACATGACGAACAAAGAAGCGGACAAAATATACAGCTCCTCATTGTACCTCCCACACTTGCTCTGGTAGACAATAGAACATCCCTCCACTGCTATTATGTAAAAGTATGTAGAACAGGTGTCACATGCATATTCACCTGTTACGTTGGGCATGCTCTGGTATGCAAGCTATGGAGTTGTCATTAGCAACCTTTGTCAAAAAGGTATGCATACAGTTATCTGTAAACAGGTCTATTTGATAATCTAAAGATCAGTGTAAAATTAATTGTATTCTTGTTATCACTATTTTTATTTCATTTTAAATACGTAAATTACAGTTTTTCAATATTTTTAGATACAGATCTGCTTTAAATTATATTTTGTACACGTTTTGTAGAGACATCATTTTGAATGATAGCTATGAATGGTAACAGCCAATCACACACTATAGCGCAATTTCGTCACTTTCCGCATAACATGGCGGCGCCCATGTCCGTGCCAGATCGTCGCAGGTCCATGTTTTAAAATTGAATTTACTCAAATATGGACATCAGATTTGTGACATGTTTGGATCAGTCAAACAAGTACAATTTTAGTTTGTAAACGCTTGATTACAATGTTTTGACTTTCATTCTCCTTTAAATAAGGAGTCAGTCCTTTTAGTTATAGGCTTGGAGCAGAAAATTGCAATTTCATATAATAAAATACAAGAGAAAAAGTGGGGATATGATATCATCAGCTCACTCACTGCATATTCATGATGACGTGCATATAACTGTTTTACCCAAATAATGCAAAACCTAAAAATTCCATAACTTCATTATTTTTCATCCGATTTTGATGAAATTTTCAGTGATTTGTTTGTTTAATTTTATTCTATTTATTCAATTCATATTAATTTCAGGCGGGAGTACCCCTTTAATGAATTCTAAGGGCTACAGTATAACGTTCATATTCCTTAACACTGTTCGAGTTTGTTTTCTTTTCATATTACTTTGGTAAGCAGGCGATATCATTTCGATGAACCCTAAAACGTAAATGTTAGATACCTAGGAATCTCGGCAGAAAGAACGAAATTTAGAGGCGGGGGGGGGGGGGGGGGGGGGTGAGTGGAAGTGCCACACAGGCGATAAAGATGTAAACATTGCGGGTTATTAGGGCGGAATAGTTCGATGTGACAGATCGAGCCTGCTTGAGAAGATTCCAACACCAAGGCTTTCGTTACTGTCTCCCTGCCAGGGGCATGGAGATTGATAGGGGTCGTCTAAGGTCAAGTGTGATAGTCGGTTAATGGGTACTCCCTGACATAGCATTATCAGTCGACGATTTTTGTTACGGAATGCCCTAATGACCAGACAAACTTAACCAGACACGTAACTTGACATGTGTTATTTCAGCGCATTTTCCCCCTTGATCGATATAGTGCTACATGTAGCTCTGTTCACATTAAATCTTAAATAATCATTATGTCCGGTCCAATTTGTTTCTCAATTGTTATTAACATTTTGAAAAGAAGAAGAAACTTTCCCAATTGCTTCCGGACAGTTTCTATGACTGTAATCGCATGATGAGAACTCAACTTTGTTTTTATTTATTTCTCGATAATTATTATTTCAGGTTTTATGTTTCAGATGTCCGTTGAGTCTCAAACTTTTGCTATCTCCTTTTCAGGAACCACGCCTATTTCACCACTGGCTGATTGGGGGGGGGGGGGGGGGGGCACATCTGGACCGTGTCCCCCTTTTCTCTTTATACGCAGGTGGTATACCCCAAATATACAAATCAATTTTTTTTTTTGTGCTTGCTTTTCAGAGAATTTGGAGTAAAAGGCACCCTTTTTTTTTTGCTTGTCAGAAAATTTTCGTAGTATTTTGCCTCTTTCACAGAATCCTGGATCCGCCCCTTGTTGTTAGATTTTTCTTCCTAAATGGCGGTAAAAATTAAACCGCCGCCATGTGGAATTCTCGGAGAAAGTCTTTTTTTACTTTTTCGATTCGTTCTGACTCTCGCAGACCTTTTGTACGTTGTTGTGGGTTTCACGAGACTGATATTTCGGTCAGTCGGCCTTCGGGTCTCGTGGGCTGTCGATCTGATGATCAGGACGCAATATGCCGCTTTTAAGAGATGTACAAAAAAGAAAGAGGGAGCCTTTGCAGATATGCATTATGTATGGATTCTGGTGAAATATGATAATAGATATTCCGAATGTCATCCCATTAGAAAAAAAGTGATTCGTGGCACTTCACGTGAATACGAGAAAAGGATGGTTATCATGGTTATTCTTGTACGATGACCATAAATCTATTTCGTAGAGGAGTGACATGCTGATTTATGTAATGTGATTTCATAATGCCTCGTCTGGGATTTATTCGATAAAAGATGACACGTTAAACTTGAAAGTTAGACATTGATCGCATGTTCAAGTTACAGGTTATAGGCGTGTTCACGGCATCGCATGTTATTTTCTACGAGGTCTAACATAAATTATTGGGCAAGCTCTTCACGGAAATTACTTTTAAAAATATGCGATAAAGCCCCGGAAGAAAGGAGTACTGGTATATATTAGCATATTCATATTGTGTGTTTTGTTGGCTTTTTTTGCTTCTTTCGTTTTGTTTTGTTTTATTTTGTTTATATCTGTTTACTTTAGTTTAGTTTAGTTTTGGTTTGTTTTGTTTTGTTTTTACTTTTTGGCGGGGAAAAGAAAACAGTAAACCGATATCTACATATGCATTGATGGCAAGTGGGGCAGTAGGGGAGGGGCTCTGACCTTGGGGGGGGGGGGGGGGGGGGTCCCTTTGCTTTTTCTAAAGTCGCATTTACCTGATTCATCAAACTTCTGAAGTATTTCTCTTAAATCCATTGATTCTCTTGAAAAGTTCAAAACACATCTTAAAACACATTTATTCAATACGGCCTTCTCTGATTGACTTCTCTAAGCTTAAGTTTATACTCTTCATCTATGTATTTCCTCTCTCTTCCGCGCCTCGGAATAGGCTACCTAGATAGATGGCGTGTTATAAATGCCTATTATTATTATTAGTAGTAGTAGTTAAGAAAAAACGGAGGACGGAATCTAGCTTGAATCACATGAATATCTTATTATCGATAAGAAAGCAGGATGTTACAAGGTTTAAGTGAGAATTTCCAATTAACGTTATTTATTATTTGTAATAATTTTGCTTATTTTAATCATGATCAGCCACTACGGTTAATTTGTATCTGATTGGAATTTTTATTTTAATCAATTCTGTTCCTTTTCTTTTCGTAGTTCCTCCCCCAAGAGTTCAATAACTTCAGGAAAAGTTTTACTGGTTCTAGGTAATCCAAACTTCGGGTTTATACGATCAGATGTCTCCTAATAGTCTCGCTTTGAGTGGAGTGGGTGTGTGTTTGATTTACCTTAACTTTCTATTTTAGCTCATTGTATACAAATTTTGAGACAATTTATCCGTTCTTAAATCTGCCACGATTCTTCTTTTGACCTCTTGTGTGGACATTTGAAAGGTGCCCTTCTGAACTTTTCTCCACCACAAAATTCGTTTCAGAAAGTTTCGTTTATGTGGGGGACTTATTAAAGTGTGACACTGACAGTTTAAAGTACTTTTACCATAAATATGTTGAGTGACACTAACTGTCTTTCTTAGTTGTCACATGATCATCTTGACATAGCAGGGCGTCGAAATGTCAAGGATTGGTCATGAATTACATGGTTAAAATGACCCGACCCAGAACAACCAAATTTAAAAATAAAATTGACTTATTCTTCGTAATGGAAATATCTAAAGTAATTTTGAGGGAAAAAATGTGTATAAGTGTTAGGGGGAAGCATGATTGCATTGAAGGTGATTACTTTTGAACATTTCTACTATATTTTACAGTTGTTTTAATCATGATAAAAATAGGATTCTATTAATTATTACGGAAATTAGAAATCATATAATTATCCAACTTTAACTTTGAAAATGCACAGATATAATATTCGGTTTTATTCCCTAATCCATAATAATAAACAATTTAAAACTCCATTCACGTCCTTGTCAGAATTTGTACCTTCAATCGCTCAGTCCTCTCCATATTTATTTGATACATAGAGAAATAATAAAAGAGTAAGTCATTGCTATCTTAGGCCACACAAATGGCCCGTATTATGAACTTAACTTTTAACTTAAACCATGGTTTAAATCTGTGGTTTATAAGGGTATCCAAAAATGTCAAAACTTTGTTTACACTGTATGTTCCTTATGTTTACTGGATTCTGGTCTCATGCTTTCATGGTCAACAAAACTATTGTACTTATCATTCCCAGACAGTTTTTAGAAGTTTGAGTACCCAAAATGCTGATAAATTGAATATCTACTGTTAGGGATTTGAGTCACATTTGGCTGCCCATAGTTAAACCACAAATTTAGACCATGGTTTAAGTTAAACCGGAGTTCAGAATACGTCGGGCCAATGTGTGTAGATATAAAATATAAACGGTTTAGAATTATAATAAAAATGAATTATTTCATGCAATTCACAGCCGGGACCCAAGCGAAATCACGTTTCATATTGGTTCCGTCATCGGATCAATTCCAGTCAGCCCGAGGGTTTTAAATAGACAGAATGAAATTGTGGTGAAAGCAAACAAACAAACAAACATACAAAAAAAGACAGGGAAAATGAGTCGCAATTCGCATTGATTTGAAATACACCACGGTCCCCAATAGTACTGTTTTCGAAGCCTGGGTAACAAATCTGTCTCGGAGAATGGGCTTGAATTTATCTGTTGTGACTATATTTCAATTGGGTGTTTTTTTTTACTTTTTTATGATGTGACTTTAGTGTACCTAAAATGGCAACAATTCACTAGATTTTATATTTGGACGAATATCTGCAGAATCTGACATTTCTTTTCCGAACTATAGTGTTTCGGACTAAATCTGTCTTAATCTTGTACTAGTGTAACAATTATTGAGATTTTTCAGTAGATTATAATCTATAGAAAACAACAATCAAGAGCACTGTGGTCCTATTGTAATTTGAATGTCTGAATAACCTGCCGAATTGCGTCTTGAAACTTCTAGGGCCGATGATAAACTCAGATAAAGAGGGTCTGCGATATTAGACTAGTTTGAAAGCTCGCTGCGTCCCTGGATTGATGCTAGCGATCTCCCCATCTTACGGGAGAGCCCCGGGGACGGCGGGCAAGTGTTTCGATTCCAATTTTAGCCGCGGCTTGATTGAATTGCTGACAGTTACGTTATGATGGCTGCTTCTAAGTTCTAGAGCATTTTCTTTCACACAATCCATGAGCCCCCTTTCCACTCCTCTCATGTATCTATTGCGTATATACTAAACACACAGGCGTGTCCCTAGAGGTGGTTATGGGCCGTTGTTACGAGCCGCCCCCCCCGCACCTTTCCTCATATCCAATCCTTAGTTATAGTCGCGCGAAGTCCAGTATCATAAATTCGTGAAAGTTGACTTTCTCATAGCTTTGTAGGCAAATTAAATCAATGGAGGACATATTGTTATCGACAAATTTAACAGACGCCCCCCCCCCCCCGCCCCTTGCTATCTCCTGCAAGTGTGAAACGTAGGTGTAGGTCCATGCTGTTACATATCACCGTATATTAAAGTGCCCTCACTAATTTAGAGCAGCGCCTCTCATCAATCAATATTTTCGTCATTCCTTACCCCGTTCACCAGCCAGGTGTGGTCTTTCCGTAGCTCATTGAGGTAGTACAAGAACACAGTGTAGTAACAAAGTTACAAACACAGCAGCAGCACCATTGGTAGGGGGGGGGTGGGGTATTGGGGATTTTTATATTCAAAATCACATTTACATAATACAGTGTTAGGAGTCAGGGGCATTTAGTTATATTTAATATTCATGTGAATTGTATTTCATGAAATTAACTTTTTTTTAATATGATTTGTTTGGGGAGACGCATACTGATCATACTGATGGGATGGGGGGGGGGGGTACTATGCCTTCCTTTGCCCTTCACCCCACCCCACCCTCAAACAGAAAAATCGATGCCCGTGACTGGAGGGCTTGCTAGTTCAAGAGGCCACTCGTATACCTTTATCAGTTTGACTCTCGGGTTCCCGACGGCGATTTTAATCAAATTCTGCACTGACCCAATTTTAACCCCATCCAACGGCAAGTCCGTTTGTACCAAAATCTTCCGGTACCCTATTTCATGAAAAATAAATCACCATAAACAGAAATATCATAACGCAACGACGCCCCCAAACCACGTACGCATAGCTGTTTATGACTGTTTATGACGTCACGACTTTTGCAGCGATGTACCCGTCTAATTTCGAAGGCAACAGCGTTTGAACCTTATAAAACTTTGGCTATAATTATAGTGCTTTTGTTAGATTACCAATTTCCCATCAATAATATACACATAAAAATTAAAAGTTACACTCCCATAATTACCCAATACAAATTAATGCGCATCTATAGGCCCTGTAATCTTCTCAGATATTCCCCAGGCCATCGGTTTACTCTGTAAAGGTTATTTTCATGATTGTTGTTATTATTATTATTATCGAGCGTAATTATAGTGAAAATCAAAGGGAAGTATCATAAATAGACGCGAGAAAAAAAATTATAGCTAGCGGACAAGACTATTTCGGCCTACGTGTGATCTTAGCTATTAATGTCTTGTAAGATCGTTGATGTGTGGTTAATCCGATTAAATGTATCATCTTCAACGTTTGGTTAATAAATCTCGCCAGAATCCCTATCACGCTTTGGCCATGTTGGCTGGATGGTTTTGATACTAATTGCACTCCTACTAGACTATAGCCGCAAGGAAGGTTGTCAAAATGCGGGGTATATGCCCCATAAACACAATATCCTGGTAATGATACTGCAAAAATAAGGTGTGTAAATCAGTCAATGGGGACAGCAAAAGGCATTAAAAACATATTTTAAGTACGAAGTTCATCAGAATGTATCGTTAGCTCAAAATTGAATTGTTATATAGAAATTATATTTGAGGAATGAGGTAATCTTTCACTTTCCCTCTCACCCCCCCCCCCCCTCTTTCTCTCTCTCTCCCACCTTCTCTCTACCTTCCTATTTTCCACTCTCCCCCTCTCTCGCTATTCCTCCAATTTCTCTATATCTCTGTCTGTCTGTCCCTCCTTATTATTTTCCCCCACTTCTCTCTCTCTCCCCACCCCTATCTTTCTCATTCTCCCTCCCTATTGTCTCACCCCCCTCTCTCTCTCTCTTTCTCCCATATCTCTTTATCTCTGTCTGTATCTCTCTCTCTCTCTCTCTATCTGACTCTCTCTATCTGACTCTCTCCATCTCTGTCTCCATTCCTCTCAATCTTTCACCAGACACGCCAGACCCGCAGCCTTTCCTCTGTGTTTGGTACGAAGGCAGTTCATGTTGCCTTCCATTCCCCAGAACTCCCTTCGGGCACTGTCTTCTGAATAAATCACGAAGAGGTCGTCTGAACTATTGTCCCTTCATTTCCCATCACTTGGGCGGACCCACAATTGGGAAATAGCACGACACCCCGACCGCCCCCCACCAAAAAAAAGGAAGAAAATACATACCCGCAACTATTGTCCCTTCATTTTCCATCACATGGACGGATCCATAGAATGGGGAGATAAAGACCTCCCGACCCCCCCCCCCCCCCCCCCCCCCCCTAAAAAAAAGTACATACCTGACATTTTTTAAAAATGTTAAAATTAACGCAAATGAACAGTATTAAAAAGGCAGAATATTTTGAGGATTTTCGCTATAATCAAAAAGCGGACTGCACACCCCAACAAACTATTTTGCCTTCCAATTTTTATTCTACAATCGACAATGATGATGATAACTGTATAGTTCCTCTGTATAAGCTTTGTCACTCTTTGAAAGTTGCACATTATGCTGTTTCAAACATTATTTGAAGTTGAATAATGAACATTTACAGTCACTCTTTGTTCATTTTGTTTCTAATTCTAGAAGAGAACAGCGTATTTTAATTTAAAAATCTCTCACCGTACTCTATTTCCGTGGTCAAACTATTTGTAAATTTGTAAACAAATCTTTAGGCATTTTACTCCCAGTGTTAAAGATCGTATGCTCGATCTGTAATGAAAAACACAAGTCAGAAAAAATTGGAACCACGGGATTCGAACCTGTCATCTACTGCTTGCCGGGCAGCGACTTAACCACCAGGCTATTCTACAGATCGAGCATACGATCTTTAACACTGGGAGTAAAATGCCTAAAGATTTGTTTACAAATTAAAAATTCCTCCCCAGTCAAGCTTCTTCGTTCTATTTGTAAATTGTTACACATACACAATTTTATATTTCGTATCATTTACGATTAATATCTGTTATTCTTTCCCAGCGGCATATTGAACTGGTTTAACTTATTTCAAAATAGATCTTTAACAACACATTTAACACTTATACAAAAAATAAAAATGCGTTTTTCAAAAGCTGACATTCGAAAAGATAAGTGGTAGACGCATTAGTGATAACATATACCTTTTTACAATGTTTAAAAATAGAAATTCTGGCTGTAGACTGTGATCGATTAGTCCACAATTTCCGTGCCTTTTTCTCTCCAATCCCAGCTCTTAAGTTTTTTCCCCTATTTAAGTCATTTTCTAGGTTTATTAATTGGCAAGCGGCATGGCAGAAAGAATTAGAACAACAGACAGTAAATGTCATCAAAACCTAAATTTACGGAATCTTGGCATGCTATCAGGTTCAACCCGATTATGCCCGAAATGTAAATGATGCATATTTTTATACAAAAATATGATTTTCAATCGAATCAAGCATCTCCTTGCACCACATTTTTATAATATTATATACATGTTAAGAAATATATTTTTATTTGGATATTTGATTAATCAAAACTCAATATCTGAAATATGTATTCAGGAGTTATAATATCTCTCCCTCTGTGGGTGGGTGTGTGCGTATGTGCGTGTGTGTGTCTCTCTTTCTCTCTGTCCCTGTCTCTTTCCGTCTCCGTCTCTCTCTCTCTCTCTGTCCCTATCTCTTTCCGTCTCCGTCTCCGTCTCTCTCCCTCTCTCCTCCCTGTTTCTCTACACCAACGAACTTTCGATGTTCCCTTGAATCCCATTATGTATTCCTGTAGATGGATAGCGCCATCTATGGTGTAATGCATGTACCCTAACGGTGCGGAATAAAAAAGTACACGCTAATCATGAACAAATAACGAATCGCTCTGTAGCATTCACGGCCGGGGATGTGGGGGGGGGGGGGGGGGGGGGTGATTGTTTTTTGTCTGGCAACCAGTGAGATTTGACTATTTTTGCCATATTAAATTCTGTTATTCTATCCGATGGTATATATATATATTTTTTTTTTTATTACGCTAGGAGATCTATTATACTTGGATTTACAAGTTCAAGAGGTCTTTCTCTAATTCCTATCAGTTTAAGGGAAACAAAGAGAAAAGGAAAAGAAAAATGGGAAAGCAAAATAAAGGAAGAGCTCCAGTCCCGCACCCGTACCGCAGTGCGGGGATACGTCTGTCCCGTTGATGTAGAACATCAACGTCGGTGAAGTCGGGGTTGGTACGCGACTAGCCTTTACCATTGCTTGCTGTACAATTTTCAAACCCCCCCCCCCCCCCCCCCCCCCAGGATCGCCGCCTAATAAGTACTAGACGTTTTTGTGACATTTAAAAAAACATTTAAAAAAGAGTTAAACAAACATAAAAACGAAAAACACACTATCAGGTTAAAGAAAGCGTCAGTTCCGTTCTTATCTTAGATGATTTCAATTTAATTCCATTTTTTTTTTTTTTTTTTTGGGGGGGGGGGGGGGGTTTCCATGGCCAAAATGAAAACATGATATGCTTAAAACATGATACATTTTTTGTAATACTTGCCATCAATTGATATATGAGGCGTCATTTTATTGACGTATAATGACTGGTACTGTCTTTTGCGCGTCACGAACGAGGGATATCGTTCAAAAAAGTGACAGTGAAAACAATACGTCCAATAACTGGTGTATGGGCTAACTGTCTTCACAGACTCTGTTAACGCATGTACTGACGCAACCGAAATGATGCATCGTCTGGACGGTGAATATGATTTAAAGCATACTAATAAAAGACAGGGAAATTCTACCGCAGACGCTACGACGCACAATATTATAAACAATTGTACACAGAAATAAAAATCTTACTATATCTTTTGGTATCTATGAAGAGTGTATTAAATTTTGAAGACTGTTCAGCGGAAAGTTTTTCCAAACTGTATTTCGACCCCCCCCCCCCCCCAACGCCTTTTTGTTAATATTTATCGGTGGTATTATTTTCCATCATTTTCTGGTATTTGTTTTATGATAAACACTAGAATGATGCGAGATAGGACTTTAATATTGGATGCGTTGGCTGTTACTCGAATGGGATGACAAAACAGCTTTATTTAAGGACAGAATGAATATGTGGATTGCAGTTCAGTATCTCAGTTCAGTATTTATACTGCAACATGCATCAATGGTCGAATATCGCTATCATTTAATTTCTGCCCGGGCTGTCTTTGATCCTTAGCACGCGATGAGCCTACCAACCATGCCAAATTGGCAATACCTGGTCAGATAACCGAAAACACATCGGTTCTTCAGGCGGAATATATCCCCTGACAGGAGGCTTATTTGTAATAAATATGGCTGCTATTTATTTCGCAAATATATTTCTCTGATTTCAAGGAAGTTTTGTATTTGGCTATCTCTCAACGGATGATTGTGTAATTGAAGAACTGAAAGGGAGGAATGACAGACGTAAACGGAAATTAATTGTGATAAACCTTTTAAAGAAATTCAGGAAAATGGGGCAATGCAAACGGGAGAATCATGGAATGAATCGAATATTAGTTTTTTGATGGCCAAAGTGATATCCAGAAGGCCTACTTGTCATACATTTAAACGCGAAAGAACTCTATAGAAGTCATTCGATCGATTGGCGATGTAAGTAAGAATATTTATTGTAATATGAACTATGGAAACTCTCAAAATTACAACAGAATCATCAAATCTTGAGGAATATAACAAGCGATAAAAAACACGGCACTAAAGATATGGGTATATGCATGAGACTATCCAAAATTAAGCAATTTTATGTTGCATTATATCATGATAATTATTTCCAACTTTAAAAAAAAAAAAAAAAAAAAGTTGCTCTTTGCCACGACTAAAACTTTTCTCCAAATTCCTGCTCACACGATGTGTCCTATTGATTGCGTCATCAGAGGCGTCGGAACATAGGGCTCGGACAATGTATTGGAGGGGGATCTTTTGTCCGCCAGACAAAAAGACCCATTGTCCGAGGCCCGACGTTCCGACGCCTCTGTGCGTCATTGCCAGCGTTAATAGAACTTGTGAACGCAATAAACCCATAAGCCAATTATTATTAAAAGTATTGTTTTTCATTTAGCAATCACTTTTCAAAACGATATCACCATTTCATGAACCGCAATTATTAAAGGCGCTACAAGTCACTGACACTGACCTAAAGCCAGCAAAATGACGCCTCGTGTAAACGGGGCTTAAAGAATAATGAAAATTATCAAATCCTCCAAAGAAGTCAGACGCTTTATGAAGATTGATTGCCAGTTTGAAAAGGAACAGTATGTCATCGTAGTTCAGTATTGTTGTAACGAAGTGAATGTCTAGCGGGGAAAACGTGGAAGGGTTGCAAATAGTCACAAATGTGATTAAAACAAATATTTAAAACGAGTCCCGAGTTTGTGGTGAAGAACTGATGTTTCATTTAATTCGACAACAAAAATAAGACAGCGGATTTAGTGAAGGTCATTGCATACATGCATACATATATCCTTACACACATACATTTATACATACATAATATATAGATACATAGGTACATACATACATACATACCCAAATACCCACATACGCACACACATACCCACATAAGCACATACATACGTACATGCACACATACATACATGCACACATACATACATACATATTTACATACTTCGCAATTATATCATTGCCGAAAACTGACGAACCTATTAATAGCTTGTATCTTTATAATTTAGCCATTATTATTTTGCATACCCCTTGCTCCTTCTCAAAAGAAATCAAACAGTACATGGAATCTAAGTGGGGTTTTTTTTCTATCATTAGCTATATACTTACAAAATATATGATTCCAATTTTCCATCTGCATTGTTTTGTTTTTTGTTTGTTTGTTTTTATTTATTTTTTAGCCTTTCTCTTACTCCGTTTCAAATCGAATCACATTTTAAGGAATGTAATGGCTTTGACGTATTTGTTATATATACACCTTTCAATCTATCGTGTTTTGTAGTGTTTTGATTTATTTACACTGTTAATCACATTCTTTTTTCCTCCGTTTATTATTACTGAATTGCTTTATAGAGCCAACAGACTAAGCTGGACTCCCACATGTGCATACCTGTTAATAATTGCAAATCATTTTGATGATTACCATCTAATGAGAACAACTTGTAGGACGAATAGAGGAAGATATTTACCTCAATTTGAACGGGATTAAGATGGAAGTCCATTTAGGAAAATTGCAATTAAAGCCGGATTGACGAGCGGCAATTTCGACTTGAAATTAGGACGCTTCTCACCTCCGGGAATCTCGCTTGTAGAATCTTGTTTCTTCCGTATCTTTAATCTGAACACCGAGGTTGTAACTATACTTCACTAAAAGACTTCGCAGAAGTGAAGTTAAAAAATAAAGAAACTTTTTAGCGTTTATGAAGAGGCGTAGCTGTTTCATTTTGAAGGGGCGGGGTGTGGTAACAAGTTTGCTTCAAAACTGGCCACCAGGCGAACACAAATCAAACAAACAATAAAACATTTGCATATCTCTCACACAAGTAGAAAACTTTAAAACTTACTGCACGGATTTTTTTAAATTTACCGGGGCGGAGGTGGATCCAAGATATTCTTTAAAAAAGTGAGGGGACACAATTCCGAATATTCTATGATAAAAAAAAAGAAGAAGAAGAAAAGGTTATGACATTTTCAGGTGCCTCCTCTATCTATTATTTATTTCGAAGGGGGCTGTGAAATAATATTAGGGACCCACATTATTTTTGTGTGCGTACTTCAAGTGTGCATCACGGGGTTTTAAAAGAGAGGGTGTACGGGCCCGTTGTGCCCCTAAATAGGCCACGAAGGGCGGGGGGGGGGGGGGGTTGGAGGAGGGGTACACGCACCCGTAAACCAAGGGCCTGCTAGCTACGCCCCTCAGTCTATGCTTTAGGATGTCTCCACCATAACATAATATTTGATCCTCAGAATAAGGTATTTTTAAATAATTTATTTTTTATTTTTAAATAAAGTATTTTTCTACAGGGAATAGAAAGGATATAGGATATATTACATAATATTCAACGAATATTTTGTAGTATAGTTTCTGATCTCGTGGGAATCCGTCGTAACATTCCTCTACCGAGCGAATCAGTAGACCTACCTGAAATTGGCTCATAACATTTCACTTGACATTTGACTTGTATTTTGTGCGAGTGTATAATTTATTATTTTGTTCATACTTGTCAAGTCAGACTGCCAATTTATGAAATACGTGATTGTGTATGCGAACGGATTCAAGTACGACTGCGTTGTCCGCACGTACGGGAGACGAACCGCTCTTCTTCTGCGCGCCTGTGCAAACATTCTTCTGGCTTGTAGCTATATTTTATAATCAACCAGTTCTTTAACTTTAGGCCAACGGTGAGAGATAAATCGATTCATTTCGTTTAACCCGAAGTATGCGCACTTTTCATATCGGCGATGATCTTTCGCGACAAAGTATCCATCAGAACTAGATATCCTTGGACGAAAATTTCAGGGAGAAAGCCCGAGGCAAGATATTCCATTAAGGAGATAATCCAGCCTTGTGAGATAGGACCCTTTTGACGAGTCCTGAGAGTTAACCGACGCTAGGCGAACATCTCAATTGCAGAAGGACTTATCTCCATTTTAGAACTTATTTCACTAATTATCCGGTGACGTAAAATATTCAGTCCTGAATAACGGATCGATATTAGGACATATTTTCTTGTGTATAATATTCATGATCAGTGCATGCTTTAGGGACTACCCGACCTAGCATCACTGCGTATGTATGCAAAATGGAGAATTAAAAAGGAAAGACTGTCATTTATTTCGTACAGCTTATAAAATGAAACGGGAGAAATTGCCTTTCACTTCTCCAAAATGTTAAATTTCGAGTTAAGTCCTTTTAAACATGGGCAGTTCACGACATACATACTTTTAAAACCAAAAAAGTGGCCACGACCAAATAACGATTGTCAGGAATTGGCAAACGATTGGTTGATTGCAACAACCCTGATACTGACCTTCCATTTCTAAGACTTCTTACCATATTTTTGCTCCTTTTCTATCTCCTTTCTATCTAAAATCACTGAAGGGCAAATGGCGTCATTTTGACCTTTTACCGGTTTGAGGAGCTGAATATAGAAACGCAGAGTTGAGTAGTTTAATGGGAGAAAATATACTGCAAAGAAAGTATTGAGTTAAAAAATTGCCTAACACGAGGGTATAAATTTATGTGTCCGACCACATTTGGGCAATTTATTTCCCTAACCTGTGTGATATATTGTCCAGTTAGGGTAAAAATAAAGAATAACCATTTAAAATTTTGCAAAATATTACCCTCGTTGGGTTAAACAAAAAACAGCCCCAAATTGCTCGGACACGTAATTACCCTTGTGGCAAATGTTTACCCGACATTTTTATCAAACCTTTCAACGATGAATCAAGCCTATCGGGGTTTTTTTTGGTCTATATTATGTCTCTATTAACTTAACGCGGGCACAGCCATCTTTGCGCAATTATTAACCAATGACTTGTCGTGATTTTGATTTGTTATAAAAATTAACATCGTTTTACTAACATAAAAGTTAACATATTTTTCAATATACGGCCCCACATGTACACAGATAATATTCGTTTTTATTGAGAATTTCCTATTTCTCGTCTATGCATACTTCACTTTCGATTTTTTTGTTTTCTCTGTCAGTCCACATCATCTTTCCGAGTCTCTGTCTTTGAGCTTCCTTTGAAACATAAATCAACCTCAGTCTGAAGACAATAGTTACCAGTAAAAGTGATGTTTCGATGGTTTATATTACCTGACGGCTAAAGAAAGCATGTGTATGCTTGAAAGTAAGCAACCAGGGGACCGACGGCTTTAAGTACTCTCCGAGGGACTTGGTAATGAAGATTAATGCCTTACAAAAGAGCGCATTCAATAGGTTTCGAACCCGGGTACTCCAGTAACGAGAACACTTTTCAACCACTGAGCCATCGCGCCTCCACTAGGTGAACTGGAATAAAATGTTTACAATTTTATTTTTTCTACCATTTTTTTTTTTAATTTGTAACATATATTGTGTAAATAAGTACGTAAGTTATTTACACTGGCCCCATGGAAGAACAGCGGCAACAATAATAGTTAGTGCTGATATGGGGCTACCAGCCGTATTTCTTTGTAATATGTTTTATGGTTTGTATATGCATTTTTTATATGTTGATTTATACGGAAATAAAACAAACAAACAAAACAAACGACCCAGTTATATCTGCCAGCATCTGTTTGCATTGATTATCTGTTATGCATTGATTGACCTAATCACGAATAAAAAAGTAAATTAGAAAAACAACAATAAACTAGGACAGAGTGTAACCTTGATCATTGTCTACTTCCCACGTAACAAAAAAAAAATACATATTTCATTTCTGAATAATGTCTATGAATTATTCATAGCTGACAATAATGCAACGCGCTTCAATTACCGGCTCATAATTTAATTAAAATGGAACCGGATTCGTAATGCAAAGAATGCACATTTTGCAAACAAAAACGAAGCTGTTTTAATATGATATTGTATATCAAAACTAGAAACAGACTCTTTCGGCTGTTCTATGATGGACGATGGTAATTCATTGATGCCTGAAGGATTTTAAAATGATGACCAAGGAAGAATCGTGTAGTCAAGAATTGCCATGCAGCCACCCCCACCCCCCCCCCCCCCCCCCCACATTCTCCCTTGTTAGCGGTTATACTATCACTGGGAAAATATTGTGATTATGGTGAAACTGATGGCGAGGTATATTTGAATCTTTAAAAAAATGTTTTTTTTTCTCCAGATATTCCTCTTCATGTTCATCTTTACTCCGTGCCATTTTCGTCTCAGCCAACGACTCCCATATTTATCTTCCAATATTTGCATGATTACACGTAGACTTAAAATCTAGATTCCTGGGCCCCGTTTCAATTAAAATAACAAGTTACGATCTAGTTGTTATAAGATACTGAAATCGTTGCATCTGATTGGCTGACGGCAGATTTGTCATATGAAACGGAACCCTGGCGTTATCTGTTACATTTGCCCCGGCGAAATTAGGACGACAATATTGCTCCCTGCTTCAATTCATTCGAAATGTATGATTAGGGTTAAGGATGTAACTGGATTTTAAGTTATGTTTAGTGTTATGGTTAGGTATGTTGTTCCGTTTCAGGTTATACAGTTTGGAGTTTTGCTAGTGTACGGTTTAGATCGCGGAAGGGGTCGAAAGAAATAAAGTTCAAGGTTCAAAGTTCAAAGTTCATGTGTCTAAAAGAACCGGGTTCTCTCTCTCTCTGCCTCTCTCTATCTCTTTCCCTCTCTCTATCTCCTTCTCTCTCTCCCCCCCCTCTCTCTCCCCCTCTCGCTCTCTCTTTATTCATCTCCTTGATCTTTCCCCTTATCCTTTCCCCTCCCTATCCGTTTTTCTCCCCTCTCTTTCTCTCACTTTTAAATTTATCCCTTCTTTCCTCATTCAATATACTCTTTTTCAATTATGATCTATAGTAGATGTGAACCTACGAACACGTCGACACATTGAAATTATCGTCTGTCGCTGACGTTCTCTCTCTCTCTCTCTATCTCTCTCTCTTCTTATTTATTGCATGTTATTCTGTCTGTAGTTTTGTAATGTTAAACCCCTTTCTTTATCTCACTCCCTATCTCTCTCTCGCTCTCTCTCTCTTAATTCCTACTTAAGTTTCTCTCAGTTTTCCTGTCTTGTTTACCCAGTCCTGTAAAACCTTGTCCCCTACTCTCCTTACCCCTCCCACTTCAGTCAACCTCTTTCCATCATGCCTCCTATAGCTTTGTACCTCGATTAACCCATTCTCTGTTCTATCTTTGGGAGCGTTCAACGACATTGCGCGCTAATGCAAGCCTTGATGGATGGCAAATCAAATTGTATTTATGCGCTACTTAAACTCTAATCGATTTCCATTGCGCACCTCGCATACTATTTTTCACCATGCCTGACGTCATAGACAAAATAGTAGCGTTTTTCCTAATTAGGGTGATTAATGAAATTACCAAATTCCTCGCCGAAAAACCCCTTGGATCGATAGAGCGCCCTAAATTTGGCGAATTTCCCGAAGTGTGGGATCATTCGTTAGTCGCTTTAGCCCATTTTACTGGTTAACTATTGCATCCCTTCTCTGAATTCTTTTTGTAAGCAAATTTTCTGTAAAAAGAGCAAGCCAGAAATTAATAATGGACTAATTCTCATATTTAATTTTTTTTTTGGAGAAACGGTTGCTTACCCGAAATGCCATTTGTAAACAAAAGACAGGGGCTGAAAAGAAAGTTTTTTCTAGACGATTATATTTTAAGGCGAAAAATGATTTTTGTCTCTCTATTCATAAATAAGATTTTCTTTCCGACTTAGGATAGGGGAGGGGGGGGGGGGTACCTAACAAGAAAGAATATCGGGATTGGAAATACATGTCACATACAACAAGTGAAAACGATAAGGGACTGGGGGGGGGGGAGGTGTTCCAAAAGTGCTTAAGGTTCCCTGGTTTTCTAGGGGGTTGTGTGTATGTGTGTGCGTGAGTTCTAATCAATTTGACAATTTCGATAACATAAATGTTCACGGAAAGTTTACATTAAACAGCAGTTTAAAGTGTCGATTTTAAAATTTTACTTTGGATTAGACTGAATTATTAAAAACAACAAACAATCAAGATAAGTGATGAGACCCTTTAGTAGGATAGTGAAATTTCTTGATTTGCTAAAACATATCCCCCCCCCCCCGATATTCTATGTCATAATCCCGACTGCTTGGAAATAATGGAAAGATTAGCGTAAAACGTGTACTCCTATATTGTCTTACTAATAACAAAATAATATAGAAATGTCCAAGATGGTAGGTGTCAGTACAGATGGAAATTTTGAGGATTGTTTTACTTTAAGAAATTTGTTGGATTATTGCTGTGATTCTTGCTGACGCGTGACACGTTCCCTGTATGGTTTCATTGATTAAACAATTTATTTTTGCGTTTCTTGTATAAACTGATTTTTATTTTTATTTTATTTATTTATTTATTTCTGATCTTTTGTCAGGGTAGCCCATTCACCATTAAGTAGTGGTCTTCCATGGGGCCCTGAATAATAATAAACATATTTACATCAAAATGCATAACGTATATACATAATAGTTCAAAATAAAAAATCCTCAGTAAAATTAGAGAGTGCAAACAAAGCAATAATAGACGTGGCGCAAACGAATATAATTCTTATAATTGCATGTGCTTGTATTATGGATCGCAAGCACATGCAATTATAAGAATAAGAATCAGTTTTTGTCTTCAATTATGACATTATGTATCCACGACAACCTGGAGAGATCGACATAAATATGATTTTTATACATTTCATGTGCCACATTCTGTATGCAGACGGTTGTGAAGACCAAATTCATTCTGAATCAAAGACGAGGACAAACCTTGAATATCTATCAATTCAGCTCTAACTCATAACATGCGCAGGAAATCAATCGAGTACCCTTTTCCTCAGATGTTTCCCTCTCACGATGTTTTGCAATTCTATCATTGCATCTGTTTATCATTCTTCCCCACTTGTTGGAGTTGATATTTTCCGATGTCAAACGCATATGTCATAGTACATGGCGTCCATTCCAAAGTACCTGTTTGGTAGCTTCCTGATCACGTGACCACAGAGTCCAGTGTGGGGAGATTTTGCTGTTGTGATTCGCGGACGCCAAACAGCAGACGATCATTTCGGGTGTAATTGCGGCGCGGTTTGCTGGTCAGACCGTCGTCTGCTAAAGCTTTCGATGCAAAAGAAACAAACTTGCAATCTAGCATCGGCACTAGTTCAACTTGATCACTCTGCTTGAATGCTTTGCATCTAGCAAGTTGTTTGCTCATTCATCTTGAAAACACCTTTGATTCTGAGATAAAACTGGAAGATTAGACCTGAAAAGCATCGTTTCGCTTGACATTTTAGACCGACAGAACAGTTGGTATTATTTCCTTCTCTACAAAATTTAGTTTGCCTTCAATCACTCTTTGACATTCTTGTGGTGCTGTTCTGACTATTTTGTTGAGGTTTTTACGTGTGCCAGGTGTATCTACACTTGGAGTGGTAAATCTTCTTATAGGTAAGTAACACGAAACGTAAAATCAAAAACTCTCTGCACTATTTAAATCAAACTTCTGTGTTGCACTGTTAATATAATCACCTCTCACTTGCGTTGGATGTGCACGCACGAAGTCGATCATCGCATATTTGAATGTGGAGAATTTAATTTGTTAATGCATAATATAGCGATTTGGATTATGTTAATGATAGTGTAGGGGTGGAGGTGCTGCTTTTATGTTATAAGGGAGCCCAATATGATACTTGAAATAAATTATTTCTTTTATCCATATATTTATATCTGTCATTAGGGGAGGGATGGTAAGATCAGGATGAACTGACTGGTCTATTCATAATGATAATGATAGGAGTAGTAGTAGTACTTATAGCTGTATTTAACATCAGCAGTAATATTTAGTACGTATTTTTGTGAAATCGTTGATGATGGTGGGGATATAGTGATGATAGCGGTAGAAAAGCATTCTTTATTAAGAAAGCTAATTTGCTCTGTTTAAACCATGCCCGCATGGTTATATTTATAATTATTAATGAAATATAGGAAAATATCAAATATTCAACTCGCTTATTCGAACGGTGGCAATCAGCCGTATTTGTACATGTATATCTCAAATGCCTATAAACAACATTATTATCAGTAAAATGGGGCATAATTATTTTCCCACGGATGACCAGTCTCATCTGGCGTTTCATGTTATGTAACTTTGACGTTAATGATGACTCGGATACCTATAACATGTTTACTAGTATTCCACACGAAACATTGTCATAACAGTTTTGTGAACTCGCTGCACACTTTCGACAGGCAAACCGGCCAAGGAATAAATGGCATGTTTATAGGGATATCCAGACCTTTGGTATTCTTTGGAAATGCATTTCCACGTAAACTCATACATTCTTTCTTTCTTCTTCTTAAAATTGTACGCAAACGATGCAGGAAGAGACGCTGATGATGTGCATTTACAGTGCTTGAAAACCTGTTGATACAAGAATCTAAAAATCTAAACAATAGGACTAATCAGCCAGTCTACTCATAACACCAGTCAGTAAATCATGCATGGTTGTTTCATTATCTCCATATGCTCGATGAATAGTGTAAATGCTACGTCGGTATATGCTCTTCCTGCGATCATTTGCCTGCCTGTAACTTCAAACATTGTCGGCAGATAACTGCACAGCTGTAACATGGTGAAATCAGGAGGATAAGAATTATTGTGCAAAGCAACATATGGGTTATATGGCAATACATATTTCTTTGTGATACTATTGGAACTTGGAATGAATCATTTAATTACCTTTAATTGCATTGATAATATTGGAACTTGGAATCATTTCATTACCTTTAATTGCATTGATAATATTAGAACTTGGAAATTTGTATACTCTATTTCCTGATGAATACAAATTATTTTGCTTTGTCAATTATTCTGCGTCAGTACATTATTGAGCAGATGGCTTTGAATTAAATTTATGTATACTAATGTATTGGTGAAGTCGCCTGTTTACTTTGCTGTGCCTGTGATACATGTACATTTCAATACAGGATCTAACCTATCGTCAGAATAGTATCTGACAGTATAAAATGTCGAGATTTTCCCTTTAAACTAGAACAAAATGTTACCGATTTGTTTTAATCGATTGTATTTAAACTTGCTCCAACAGCTAGAGGGGAGTACTGTGGAGAAGTCATGATGCACTTCATCGACGAATGATTAAAAATTACGATAGGCCTATCTTGATTTGAATTTCGAGCAAAATCAATCACTGCCTTTAAATTCGAGGCTGAGGTCTGGTAGAGGCGAAAAAGAGAGTTTTATCATTTTTTTTACAGTATATTGTATAATAATTGTTAGTTTGGAAGAATATCATCGAAGAAAATGTCCCCTGGAGATGATTGCCCTTAAAATACCTCTATATTCGAAATAAGATTAGAAATAGCTAAAAAGTTTGAATTCAACTGTCATGCCACACGTGTTTGTAGTCCGATATACATATTTCTGTGTGCAGGACAGAGGGGGGAGGGGTGACTTTCAGTAAGATTGTAAGACTTTCAGTAAGATTGAACTAATTTCTCAAATTTCTCAAATTCCCAAACCTCACAGTATGTAATATTTTGTTATTTATAACACAGTCAACCTTTCGCGGAATGTTTCCATTTCACAATGTAACCTTTCTAGAACTCAACTTTATCTTTAAGATATAATGAAACTTGTTATGGAGAGAAAACATCCTCCGCCTCACAAAGGACCTTAATAATGTTAATGACATTTGCTAGCAATCAATGGATTTATGTAAGACAAATATCATTCAGCAAACAGATGTTTGCAAAACTTTTTTAAAAAGTATCCTTGACCTGTTGATGCATGACCTTTGATTGTGTGCAATTGCAGGTGGCATGAAACAGATGATTGGGAGTAGGCACATTACGAAATTATGTTTATACTAGAGCTCCCCCCCCCCTCCCACATGTACATTACAACAAATGTCATACAAGACCTCTCTTTGCACCCCCTCCCCAAGAAAAAACAACAACAAGTAACACACCAAAAAAAAAAAAACACACAAAACACACACAATATATTCGTCTAACGAGATCATAGCCCTACTCTGATAATATGGACCACTGTGAAAAAAAGAAAAAAAGAAGTATATAATAATGTAATCATTTGATTTGATTTGATTTGATTTATTCGTCAGGTATATTGCAATACAAACATAACCAGGTACCATGACAGGATAGCCCATGAAAGCCGAAATGGCTTATTTCCAATGGGGTCCTTACCTAAATAACTGATTAAAAAATACACTAAGAAAACACATTAGTACGGCTACAAGACAATCGTACACGTACGACAAGTAATAAGAATGTAATAAAGTAGCAAAATAAAACATAACATTTTTATAAAGTAGGCGAAGATTACATAAATGTGAAAACAAGACTTACTCAACGGAAAAAAATATATACAGAAAATCATAATGAAACTATCGATAATAATCGTTGGTTACATAAGTCATTTAATATAGGAAAAAAACCATCTGAGCTACAAAAAGGAGAGGAGAAATATAGTTATGGAGTAGACACATTTTTCAGATGATGCTTCAATACCCTTTTAAAATGTAAAAAATTCTTAACTGACTTAACATGATTTGGGAGGGAATTCCAGAAAAGAATACCGTTAAAATAAAAGGAATTTCCAATTTTACCTTTCCGCTTAGGCACTATTCAATGAGACAATATAATGTGGCTTAAGCGACAAGAAGATCTCAGGGGGTTTTAAACTTTAGCAAATGACTCTATGATATCGATACAGTTTATACTTTAGTTGCTCCACCAACTGATTCCAAAACATCCCATTTTTTCCCCTTTACCTCCTTCTCTTATGACTTGTCCTCAAAAGATGTAACTCTTCCCCGAAGCAACAGATTTGAGGTAGGAAAAAAAACCTACAACCTCGGGAATGTAGGACAGCTTTGCTACTCTATCCTTGAAACATTACACAAAGCTAATGTGTTGGTTAACCAAGTGATTTTTTTTCTTAGATGCCATGGCTATTGTGAAGATGGTGTTTATGTCAATATTTCACTTTCCTCTTTTTCATTAGTTCTGTTTAGGTTTACTACCTAAAGCCTGTCTCTGATTCAGCCTCAAGGAGCATTGATCTGCATCTTGTATCAGTATTCCAATATGATAATTAAAGCCTGTAAATAATACCTTGTCAAAATACAAAGGCATCAATATCAGTGGCGTTTTATGACGTATTCTTTGTTTAATATCTGTATTACAATTGGAGTCATATATCTGTGTTAGTTTGCTTCGTGTTAGAGTCGCATATTTAAAAACAGGAAGTCTCTGTGGTGATTCTTAATTCTACTGATCTTTAACAAAGAACGCCTTACCAATTACTGTACGTTTACGGAAACATATATGTGTTTTTTTCTATCTTCTTTCATGATTGTTTTTCCTCCGAAAAAGTATGTGATTTCAATACTTTGAATACTTTCAATAATTTGAAAACTTTGAAAATCGAGAGGAAGCATGTCCGTAGTGCATACGATGGAATAAACTTTACTCTCTCTCTCTCTCTCTCTGTCTTTATCCATCATTCTCTCTCTCTCTCACACACACACACACACTCCCCCTCTCTCTCTCTCTCTCTCTCTATCTATGTCTCTCTCTATTCCCATCTCTGTCTGTCTGTCTGTCTGTCTGTCTCTCTCTCTATATATATCTCTGTCTCTCTAACTATTTCTCCTCTCCCCCTTTCGACGTCGTAGTTCTTTCTCTCTCTCTCGAAATACGAACTGTCGGAAAAACGATCCTTCGGGACATGTAACCCCAGGCTTGAGATACAATTTGATAATTCAGCTTCACATAAAATCAGTTTGAATGACTATCATCCATATCGGTAATGTTTACGTTTTCTTGAGTTTTATTAAAAAACTGGTGAGGAATGAAACAAATTTCTTGAAAAAGTTTCGCTCGGTAAGCCCCCCCCCCCCCATCTGTCTGCCTGTGGGTACATCATAGTTGCTAAATACGGCAATTCCGCCTCATCCTTTCTTTTTTTGTAAACAATAATTTCCATAGACCCTTTTCTGCGTCAAAGTTTGGACATCCGAACATTATTGCTGTCTGGGAGTTCATGTGTAAATAGCTCTGTGGTGACTAGCTATCTTAAATTGATTTTTGGACGCCAGGGCATTTTTTGTTTTCCTTGTTTTCTCGAATGCACTTTGTTCATTGAAAGCACACAAACCCATGGGCATTGCCAGACGTTATTATTGCTTCATCTGAAGCTGTTACGCGCGGGGAAAATGCGAAAGGAACAAGGGAGCACTGCTTAGAGTCATAAGGGCGTTCAATCTATGATGTGGGATGTTGATTAACGACCTTATTGCCTGCAGCAAATTATTTTAAAAAATATATATTTTCCTCATCCGCCTAATCTGGTATATATATATATAGGCTAGGTTGAGTTGGAGATGATAAGTAGTGATCATAATTGTCAAAGTATTATCACTTTATTTAATGAACATTTAATGATAAAAACTACTTTCGAAAAATAAACTCAAGACAATTTCAATAACCCTGTCTATCACATTTAGAAATGTGCGAACATTACAATGGTGTATTACATAATCTGAACCTGATTTCTATGGGCAGTACAATAGGCCTTTGGAATTGCCCTTGAGTTTATTTTTCGAAAGTAGTTCTTATCGTGTTAATTATTAAATGTTTTCCTAGTTTCTCGTCCTGATTTTAGGGGATGAATATCATGAGAAGGCTGGGGTTCCATGTTAATTAAGTCCAAGTAAAATTGATTCTTAGTTTCTCATGCGGATTGTTTGCAAAAATGAGGAGGAGGGTGTTCCATGTTATTTGGTATTTGATATTTTTCTAAGATGGCCGCCGCACATTCAAATGCTATTGGGCACGACTTCCTGTTATATTTATATTCTTCTGTGGTCCCTTTAAACCCCCAAAAGACATCAAGTTATAATTTTAGGGGTCTGCAGCAAAATGGTGGTTTGAAGAAAAAAAGGGGAGGCGGGCGCAACAACCCCCCCCCCCCCCCCAAAAAAAAAGGATGCGGGCGGGACGAGAAACTAAGTTTAATTTTTATTTGGCCTAATAGTTGATAGTTCCCTGTACATAAAAACATTATTGGTTGAAAAGTTTTCTCATTCAATTTTGTTAGAGGTTCAAGATAAGGTGACATTGCATTACGTCGATGATTTCTTTTTTCTAGATATCCTCAGATTCGTATTTATTCCATTTCAGAACAAAACATTAAAAAAAAAAAAATAAGAGGGGACGGGAAACTAGGAACTAATATTATTTGGCCTAATCAGCAGGTGTATACCGTGTCACACTGCGACACTAATTATACTGAAAACAGAATTACAATTGTAGAAGATTCTTTTAGTATCTGAGTATAGTATATATTTTCCAAAAAGAAATCATTATAATAATTATAATACACAGAAAACAAACCATTCTGATACAACTAAACATGCGAAATAAATTGTTGAATGTAGATGAAAATAATATAAAGCGAAGGCAGACTTTTGTCTGCAGTGCTTTTTTTCTTTCTTTCTTTTAACCCTGTAGCAATTTAGTCTGTTAATTCGGCGGAAGAAAGAAAAAACAAAAAAATATAAAAAAAGAACAAAAATATTCAGATCGAAAACAGAAAATCTATAAAACCCTCTACATCGCCGGTCAGTAGGTTTCAAATTACGTCATTCCCACAATCGCAAGCTGCAAGTAAACCTTATGAACCCAGACTCTATGTATCGGCCTTAAAGTCCTTCGCCAAGGCAGTATTAAATCGGAAAAGTAAAACTCTGTCTTAGAGTGGATTTTAGGGAATCATAACACTGCTTCCGATAAAATCATTTATTTTGCTCTTATTTAATAATGCTCCGCCATAATGCAATCTAACATGAGATCTTCGCTCACATTTTTAGCGGAAATGCTTTGATTCTTATCGCTTTCCTTCGAATATCTGCCGCTTTTAGGATGCAGGAATATTTTTATTTATCTATCAGAAAAAATCATTTGATGAGGGTTTTTCTTGCGGGAAATATAGTGTAGGTAGGATGAACAGTGACGTGCGCCTGGCCTGTAGCATAGCCAAGTGAAAATCCAATTTTATGAACCATCTATTATTTTTGAAAGAGAGAGTGTTTATGTTTGAATTTTTTTTTGTCTTTATACATCCCCGACAATTGCAAATAACTGTTTACCCACAATTCGAATGCCACTTCAAATTGATTAGAGTACCATACGTATGTCGTTGTGTCCCATTTGTATCTTTATATCATTATTTATTTTGGTAAGCACGCAATATTATCAAGTCATAATGGAGTCTTGGGGTATTGTCATGAGAAAAAGGTTTGCTGAAGAGTAATCCAACCTTTGTAATAATTTGATTTGTGAGAAAGCAGAAAATAAGAGATTGAAGTACACTGGTGTAAGGTTGAAAAAAAGGTCGGACAAACAATAAGAAAGTTGATATTACGTTGTAATCACTATACATTACATAATGGGAATTAAACATTGGCAGAATCGGTACGGTCACTGTGATATAGCGGCAATCAACTTTCCCATCGCTTGAACACACAAATTGGCTAAGTTTTTAATTTTTAAAAATGTATAACTTTGTAAGATTTTTCTTCTTCTTGGCTTGGAGGACCAATAACAATGTGCTATCTACAATATATTTTGAGTACTGCCTGAGGGAAAAGGCGCTCAGGAAAAAACACCAGGAGTTTAGTGATATTTTGGTGTACAACAAATGGGAGAGCTTTTTGTGAAGGTTGGATTGCCCTTTAAATTTCGAAAGAAAAGGAAAAATGCAAGTAACAGTATCAGCACAAGTGTCATAGCAGACATTCAGAAGAAAAAGAAAAAAAAGAAGAAAAACTAGTGATAGCAAGAAGAAAAAGAAGATGAAGAAGATCAACAACTAGAACAAAAAAAAAACAACAACAAGAAAATAATAAAGCAAAGAAGGGGTAAAAAGGAAGAAGAAGAAGAAAAAGTAGATGGAGAAAAGGAAGAAGAAGAAAATAAAGAAAATGAAGAAGAAGAAGAAGAATGTATCGACTCCCTTCATGGCGGTGGTGTGGGTGGAATTGGCGAATGGTTGTTGCCTGAATTTAGGGAAGTTGGGGGTTTTTTTCATTTTATTTCAAATTGATCCTACAGCTAACTCTACGAATGCCCAGGCATCTAGCGTCGCCGAACCAGCTTGTCACATTCATGAGTAGGGAGCATTTAAAAGGCAAATTTTCCGTTTCAAAGAGCTTATAGGAGAGAAACACCGGTCTTTACGTGCTTTGGCCTAATTCCATACGATTATCTTAACACCCCCTAGTCATTGGCGTAGGCTGTCTGATATATCGCCCCAGTAGGATGAAAGTTCTCTGTGATAATTCCCAGTCTTCTATATCGTAGTGATGAAGAAAAGGAAATAATGGATGATTGGAACTCACAAAAGGGATTTAGTGATGGTGCCATTGCCACAAATAGAATCATGTGTAGCATATAATTATTCAATTTGCATGATAAAATCATCGTACATTGTAATTCGCCTCTGATGCAATTTTTTGCTCTTCTCGTCTTTCCATCCCTCTCCCTTTTTCACCTCTACGCCCAATACTCCTAATTGTTTTGTTTTTTCTTTCTCTTATTATCCTCTCCTTAATGCCCTCGATGTCGGTCTCTCTTTCTCCCCCCCCCCCCCCCCTCTCTCTCTCTCTCTCTTTATACATTTGTCTCTATTATATGTGACTCTCTGTCTGTCTCTCTGTCTGTCTCTGTCTCTGTCTCTGTCTCTCTGTCTCTCTCTGTCTTTGTCTCTCTCTCTCTCTCTCCCTGTGTGTCTTTCATTTACTTCAAGTGACGGTGAAATGCCGCTCCTTAAGAACCGTTATAAGAATATTTAACGAACCTGTAATGCCTCCTAATCATTGTTCAGTGTGGTTGAATCAGATGCATTTTTGTTTATCTACTCCGCAATGTTGAATATGTTTCATAGCCTTCGCTTGCCGTGGAATGTACAATCAAACCGTTCAAGTATAGGATCATTATGAATTTCTGGGTTACCATGGAAGATTAGCTTTATTTTTTCGGAAGTTTGATTTTGGTTAGGAGTCAAGTCTGTCTGCCTTGATTTTCTTCCAAGTGATTGACTCATGGTATTCAATTCCCAGGGACACAAAATGAGGCCGTGTTCTATATTCCTCTAATGAAGAAAAAAAATGTAGGGTTTATTGAATAGGAAGTGAGAGAGAGATAGAGGAGAGAGAGAGATAGAGAGGGGGAGGGGAGAGAAGGGGTAGGCATGGTATGAGAGAGGAATAGAGGGAAAGAGAGGGGGAAGAGGGGAGAGCCGGAGGGATAGAAGGGCAGAGCTGGAGAAGGCAAAAGTTAGAGAGAGAGAGAGAGAAAGAAAGATAGAAAGAGAGTATGAGAGAGAAAGAGAGAGAGAGAGGGGAGGCAGAGACGGAGATGGGGGCATAGGAAGGGGGCAGAAAGGAAGGGGATATGGGGAGGGGTGTTAGAGAGCGCGAGACATAGAGTCTGGAAGCTGGACAGATAGACAGCAGAGACAGGCGTACAAACATTTACAAAACAGACAGACACACACCATACAGACAGAGAGACAGACATAAGACGAGGCAAATCAAACAAACACGCTTTGAAGCAGACACACAAAGACAGACAAACACACTCATAGAGGGTGACAAGATATTACCATGATTACTGCACTTGACAGAGTACTTTCTTGAACGTCTTGATAAATATTTGTCATTATGAGATCTATTCTAACTAGTAGCGTTTAAAAAATAATCGCCTACCTCTGACAATTTCCCATTTGTTTTTTTTTTATTTTCCTCTTTGTACATTTCATTTAAACATCTTATATTTTCACAAAGTTAAAATCCAGGATTTTTCCAACGTTGCCTTGGTATTGCCGAATTGTGTTTGAAAGATACCGACTTGCACTTTATAAACACCTGTTAGATTTACTACCTGTCAGCAAAAAGTGCCTTTGGAGAAAAAACATAGATATACATAATAAGCCCCACTTCGTATATACCATTCTGCTTTCTGTCATGAAATAGCTCCCAATTTATTATCTGTAATTGTCACAGGGAAGCCAATTTATAAACCAAATTTAGCTGACAGTGCGATGCTTGGCGGATACCCTAATGGCTGACGATCGAGGGGGATTGGATTTCTCTTCGATTTGATTTTGATTTGCTTCTTTCAAGTGTTGCTCAACGATACAATTGGGTAACATTGCAAAGAGGACCTTTAATACCTTGTTGTTTGAATACGGAAATGGCATTGTGAAGGGAGCGTTAGAGCCGATTGCGCGATGAATAATGGTTGCGTTCTCACGTAAGCTGACAATTGGTAAGTGCTGTGGAATTTATTATCGGCGGTCAGCCACCCATTTAAAGCTATCGGAAATGGTTTCGTAGAAATTAAAACTTTGCTTTTCTCACGCACAATGTCATTTGTTTCTCCCAATTTGCATCGGTCATGTTGGTAATCGCATGTTTTTAATTATACACTCTGAAAACTAAAGTGTTAAATCACCATTTAAAATGGCCGAGGAGTGACTCCTTTTTCAAAATGGTAGAGTAACACATTTAACATGCTGGATTCAGCCTTTATAGTGTTGAATCCAGCATGTTAAAAGTGTTAATCTACCATTTTGAATAAGGAGTCACTCCTCGGCCCTTTTAAATGGTGATTTAGCACTTTTTAGAGTTTTTAGAGTGAACTTATCCATGTTTTAGGTATTGTAGTGTATCACAATCATTTTAGTTCACTAATAACATGCAATAATAACATTTTGGTAATCTACTCTTTCGCCGTTAGCATTTTTCTTTCTTTTAATACGTATTGATGATGGTGAATTAAAAAAAAAGATATTTACAAATTCAGGTTATTGAAAGTGCAGCGCTCCCTGTTAGAAATAACTAAAGATCATAAAATTGTCACAAAAGATTACTATCTTATATATAAAAAACACGACATTGATAATCATTAGTCATCATTTAGGCCTATATTGGTGTCATTATGATTATCATTATTAAATGTTAATCTTCCCTATTAACATCATTATGATCGCCAGGTTTGTCATCTTTATCAACACCATTAATAGCATCAGCTATTCTGTCTGACCCGATAACATCTTTGATTTTCAGTGAAACCATGGATGATAATATATTATTAAAGAATTACTACTATTCTTCTTCTTCATATCCCCCCCCCCCCCCCCGACAATTTAAAGCGAAGAGAAGATGGAAACGCTATGAAACCATCTGAGCTCCATTATGAAACCCAGCCCGAGAGCATGGGCAAGTAACGACGCCCGTTGAGCAAATCTTTCTTCTCGATCGTAAGGAATAGTAGGGCATCGATCAGTACTAATGGTAGCCGTTCAATTTAATTCTGAAGAACGCCTTTTCAGAGGCCGCCAGATGCACAAAAAGGGGTAAAAACTCAAACCATTTCCAGGTAATTATGCCCCGGGTTCGACGAAAAAAGAATCGTATCTCAACCCGCATTTCCGTCGTTATAAAATACATTTCTTGTGCGATGAGCAAAGTGTATTTTTGTCTTCGGGTAGTTTATGCCTAATTTTTATCACTCCTCTATGCTTTGATCTGCAATATGATATGCCAGCCATCCAATCTATATGACTCCCCCTTAATTATAACTTGCATCATTTCTTGTAGTTTTTTGCCGTGTAGAAACTATTACTACTTGACAATAATGCACTAACATGTAATATATATTCAATTATGCAACAGCAAAGGTAATTCTAACAGCCAAACAGAAATGATTAGATTGTAATAATTGTATTATGATACTAAAATAATTGTGATTTGAAGGAAAACATTTGATTCACCTCTTAATCAAAATCTCTTGTTTGTTTGATTTCCCAAAACATGTGTGGAAACATACCCATTATATCAAGAATCCTGGCATTTTCGTAGGGAGTTAAACCCGGCCCACTACCACCGAACCTTTCTAAGACAGCTCGACGGACAACTAGCTCCTGGAACACCCCACCCCTCCCCCGGAAAATCCTGCACGTTTGATACAGATAATTGGAATTTTTAAGGGAAACTTAGCCTCTGCAAAAATAGCCAGTGATTAGCCAAGGAAATATCCGGGGTTAGTGTGTCTACGGGTGATTATCCTGGGAGAAGTTATCCAATCATGTTAACTAGATCCATCGCGGAGTTTAAAATTTAAAGGGAATACAAACTTCGGGAAATCCAGAAACCAATCCTAAAAACTTACGCCTAATTTGCACTTGCCCAAGGCGCCGTACGATAAATTGGTCTACGATTTTCCATGCGATGTTTGGGGCATCGTAGGTGGCTACGGGCTAGGTTGTTAGTGTTCACATTATCTACGAGCATCGTGCGATTTATTATATTGGCCCTCGGGGATAGGCCGGGGAAAATACGTACAGAGGCTGCACGGAGATTGTACGGAAATCGTGCAATTTCTGTCTAGCTGTCGTGCGGTCTCCGCAGCCTCCGCTCAAAAATCGTAAGGAGCCCATCTGAGAAATGTTTAGCCCGTCTCAAGACGGCCCACGGCCATGGTGCGGGAGCTGTGCAGATGCCGCGGGATGACTGTTCAATATCACGGGTACTGCACGGGCAGCGAGCGGCAATCTTGCGATAGCTGTGTGATGGCCGTGCGAATCTCCCACGAGTCTACACTCTCTGTACGATTTTATTTTGCCCCCATGTTCACCGAAAATCGTACGTTTGCTGCACGATCATCGCAAGGTCTCTTCGCGATGCCCGTGCTGGCACTGTGCATGCAATGCCACCTACGACGTATCCACGGGCTATGGGCTTTCGATTTTTTATTTCATTTTTTATAACATCCCGCGAAACAAAATAGTAGAGACTGCGGAGCCCGTGAATCCGTACGAAAAATGTCACGACCGCCTCCTGCCTCCGCACCGAGGCCGCACGGGTTAGGGGATACGGGTAGGATACGTGCTCCTTAGACCAATCGCATGCCAAATGCAAACTAGGAATTGCACCATGATAGGTTCATGACGGGCACGAGAATTTCAGTCAAATCATGCTTTCCTTAATGTCGTGACGTATCACTGTCATGAAATCGTGCTCCATCTAAACTCCACCATTTTTATCCCCACTCGTGCACAAAGCACTTTATGGTAAATATTTCCCAAGGATAATCACTGTTAGGCACGTACTCAATGAGCAATTCCTCCTGGTGTGACATTCTGGTATAAGAAACCAGCATCATCATCAGCAAGCAGGCAACAGTTGATTTTCCCATCGATAAAAGAAGGATGAGCATTAGATGAATCGTGAATGATCCTGGCAGGAGGGTTAAATGAAACCATCTCATTCTATCTCCCACGAATTGGACTAACCAAACTCACAAGATTAGATGCGAAAGGTCAAGCTATCGAGACGTGACCGAGGGGCACGTTCTGGTCTAACTTGGAACCTTAAGGTATTAAAGCGAAAGAATCCTTGATCACATTTTCCGGAAACAATGCTTTTTGCTTGTCGGATGTGGGATTGCATATATTCGATTTCATATAAAAGTAAGTGCGCAAGATGTAATGTAACACCCGTCTTGTTAGTAAGATAAATGGCGAAAAGAAAGGGGGAAAAAAATCAGCTTTCTGTGCAGGGAGAAATTATACTAAACAAATTAGTAATCCCTTGTGAACATTTACACGGAATTACCAAATCACCAGATACATTAACGAAACGCAAAGACTTTGAACTATGCGAATATTACAATAGCCGCTTACATATATTAACCCACATTTATATGCTGTGGGAAATGCAAAAAATGATATGATTTAAAATAAATTGGCGACCGTGTCCAGCGTTGATGTTTACAGTTACTGATTGGAATCCATTTAATAATTAAGAAGGGGTGTTGCTAAAAGAGAGTGGGGGGGGGGGGGGGGGCTTGGAGTGTGACACCCCCTCATATCCAAGTGCATTCTTTTGTTGGCATAAATTGAACAAAAAATAATAGATGATTTTTTTTTTTTTTTTTTTTGCTGTTGTTGCTTGTTTTCTTTCTGAAAAATGTTCGTCTTCCTCGACATCATTTGTTAAATTGGGTAAGACACAACTCTCCCTTTTCAAAATAGTCTGGCAACACCGCTGAGTGCACAGGATTTAAAATCCATACATGCAGTGTGTTAGGTCTCCTGCCATCCCTCGCGAATCAATTAAGAGCTGTCAAAAACAGACAGTCATTTACAATGTCGGCTAGCCCCTTAATTCTGTCAAGAAACCAATCAATTATTCCAATATGTGGAACATACACCACACCTTTCGCGCCGACAATCCCTTTTTGAGTGCTTGGATTTGCTGCAGAGTGTGTCCGTAAGCCAGGAGCATGTTTGCAGAACAGGGGAGGATATGTGTTGTATTGGGTCAAGGATGTACTTTTCCCCCGTAAAGAGGTGGGCCCCCGACATGAGTTTTCGACTTTCTTTCCTTGTCGCCCACTCCCAGTTATAGATTTGGTTTAGGAATGTTCTTTGATTGATTTGTGGCTGGTTAGGACATGAAAAAGCTATGCCACCTGATTGTTAAGAATTGGGTTTCAGGATCTAGTTCGACAAACATTGTCAGGTTACATGCGTTGTATGATCTACGGTAGATGTGAACCCATTATTGTTATTTGCATGGCTTTTCTTTTCTCGTCGCCTCCCCTCTCTGTTTCTTTTTAATGTTACTCGGTCTCGCCCCTATCTTCATCCCTCTCACATAATGAATTTCTTAACATCTTTCCTCTCTTTCTCTCCTTTTCTCTTTGTCATCCTACTCATCCTTCCCTTTCTTTTCTTTTTATCGCTCTCTCTCTCTCTTTCACTCTCTCCCCTTCCTCATCCCCTCCCCTCCCTTTAATACTCTCTCCATCCTTTCTCACACACACTCTCTCTCTTACTCTCTCCTCCCCTCCGCCTCCCACTCTCTCTCTCTCTCTCTCTCTCTTTCACTCTCTCCCCTTCCTTATACAGTCAGACCCAACTCCGTAATACCGAGCACAGGTATATACTCCGAAAACGGCGTATAGAACAAGATGAATATAGAGCCCTCATCGTTCAGTATGAGACAGTGTGTACAAAAGGCATGTGGAAAATCTTGCAAAGTCAACCTGCCAACGATATACATATTCTTAAAAATAATGCTGCGTGTCAATTATCTTCAAAATCCTTGAATGATTCGTCATATGAAGTGAATTTCAAATGACAAACATTTGAAATAAATATATCCGCAGCATTATTTTTGAGAAATATATTATCAACAGCAGGTTGACACTGCACGATTTTCCCCATGCCTTTTGTACACACTGCCTCGCACTGAACGATGAGGGCTCTATATTCATCTTGTTCTATAGGCCGTTTTCGGAGTATATACCTGTGCTCGGTATTACGGAGTTGGGTCTGACTGATTGTCCCCTCCCCTCTCTAACTCTCTCCTTCCTTTCACACACACTCTCTCTTACTCTCTCCTCCCCTCCCCCTCCCTCTCTCTCTCTCTCTCTTTCACTCTTTCCCCTTCCTCATCCCCTCCCCTCTCTAATTCTCTCCTTCCTTTCTCACACACACCCTCTCTCTCTTACTCTCTCCTCCCCTCCCCCTCCCCCCCTCTCTCTCTCTCTTTCACTCTCTCCCCTTCCTCATCCCCTCCCCTCTCTAACTCTCTCCTTCCTTTCTCACACACACTCTCTCTCTCTCTCTCTTACTCTCTCCTCCCCTCCCACACACACACACACCCCCTCTCTCTCTCTCATTCTCTCTCTCTCTCTATCTCTCGCTTGTTTATTCGGTTTCCTTTTAATTAAAGTTAGAATTTCTATGTCCCTCACTCGTATTATTTCTAAATAAATGTTGTATAGACGGTTAAAATAAAGAATGTATACTTTTCTTTGGATTGATTGTCAATTTACAGCTATTTGAGCCAAATTCAACAATGAAATTAATTTAAAAAAAAAAATAAACAACCAGGTTCGATCCTTCAGGTTTTATCTATACTGTATCAATACATGTTTTTTTCCATCTCCTCATAAGTTACTCTCGTGATCTTCTTTGCGCATCTTCTCTGGAGCTTACAGCATAAAAAGGTTATGATCTTCAGTATTTGTAGGCACATTACCAAATAACAGCTTGATTTCAGACAGATATACACGCACACCCACAGTCGCACACCCACAAACACATGCACCTACGCATCGACACGACCCATACTCGCACTCTATTTTTCTTTCTCTCCCCTCCAGCTCTTTCACACAAACAAACCCTCTCTCTCTCTCTCTTTTTTTTCTCTCTCTCTCTATCGCTTTCCTTCTCTCTCCCTCTCTTTCTCTCTCTATCGCTTTCCATCTCTCTATCTCTCTCTCTCTTTCTCTCTCCTTCTTTCTTAATCTGTCTGCAATTGTCTTAACTTTTCTATTTCATTACTTAATTTCGTATTTGTTTCTATCGCCACTACCTTCTTTATTCCGAGAGCCATTTTAACAAATTACATTTTGCTCTAGTCTATATCTTTCTTTCTCCCTCTCTCTCTCTCTTTCTCTCTCTCTCTCTCTTATTTATATTCACTCATGTACTGTTTTTGTTCTTATTGTATTGTATTGTGTTTGTTTCGTTGTATATTTGAGCGGAAATAAACTTTGAAGTGAATTCAAATTTATTGAATTATTTTTCCCTTTCTTTCTTATCCTTCAAATTCTTTCTCCCGGTAAATACATGTATTTTCTTGTCTCTCGATATCAGGACTCTCTTTCTCATTGTCTTTACGGTTTAACAGATTAGCAGCATGTCCATCATAACTTCTGTGACTGATTACAAAATGATAATTGCGTTAAGTATAGTAACAAAATTTTCTCGTTCCTTTTCAAAAATCAACTGTCTCAGACCAAACATTAAAAAAAAAACTTTGAACAGTTGAAATATTCGGTGCAAGAGAAGGATCAACTGCTTATCAAATAATCAAATCAAATTTCAATAGATGGATGGAATCAAATAACATTGATATCATCTACGTTATGTACCCTATTACTCTATCTAGGTTTCGGCTGTCACAGGGATTGATTTTACGAAAACAATTCCGAAAAATGCCCTCGGAATATGTCTTTATGGAATAGCTTTAACGCCTCTTCGGTGGTTTAACTTGTTGTTATCTTCAAATCTTTGAGAAGGGAGGCGTTCGTTTGTCTTGACAGGTAATCTGGTCATATGGGCCGATATCATAATGAAGACACAAAACTCATCCAATCCAGCCAGCCTTGCGCGATATCACCTCGATATCTGTCCTCAAAGTCGTTTCATTTTTTGCTTATTTCTTTTTTTCCCGCCCAAATCTGACACCCGATCGCTGTCTTCTGCTGCGAGCCCCGTCCGGCAGGCACCATTAATTTCCTCCTGGCTCGGCCTCCTATAGCAGGGGTCTCGGGCGTGATATATGGCGAAAACCCCGTCCACAATGGCCAATTAAAAGCCCGCCCCAATTGTATTGCGCATCGTATAACGTGACGGTTGGCGAGAATTAACGGCCGCCGTGGCATCAGGTGAATGCGGGGAAAGGAAATGAGTTTTGTGTAAATGGCTCCTGAAGTACCACAGGTGGTGACGTGTGAATCTCCGATCTGACATTTGTTGTTTTGAGATGCGTAAACATTTTCTTTATTGCTATCGATTTGCTTCTCAGACGATTGCAGTGTCATTTCTTGTGAACTAAATATAACCTTAAGGGTTGGAATATCCTCTGTTTTCTTTTTATATTGATTTTTGTAACTTGCGGCGCCATTTTGCATATGCCATTTTCATCTAATATAACGCGCAGCTCAAATCTTATTCAATTTGATTTTTTTATTTCATTGAATTGTCTGCAGTTTCTGATATAGTTAATACCACCTGTTGCTCTTAATCGAATCTTAATCCCTGATCTTTGACAAACACCATTCTTCTGTTATGGTTCTTTTCTTCCCTTTTTCTTTCCCCTTTAACTCTTTCTCCGCCCGCCCTCTGTATCTCCTTCACTTTGTTTCTGTGTTTATTTATCCCTAAAATTTTATATAAACGAGTTTTTGATATTTCTCCTCTTTAAAAAACATATAATTTTAATGCGTTTCTGTCCACCTCTCTCCCATCCCCCCCCCCTTTTTCTCTCTCACTTTCTGACTGGAAATGAGCAAATCAACGTTTTACAATTATGCCTCAAAGTGATGAGGTTATGCATGCATATGGCTGTGATTTTTCATTCCTCGGGGGGGGGGGGGGTGGATCTTTTGTTTTTTAATACTTAATCATCTTGCATTAACAAGGGTTCTAATAATATCATTGCGTATTCAATATTTAGCATAAATGTGTTTGTCCTTGGCAAGCACTCTTAAGTCAATGGCGGACCACGAATTTTGAAGTGGAGGTGGTTGGGGGGCGTATCCGTCGATCCATACTGCAGTGCGGTCATGGTAACTGGAAATGGCGGGAGAACATGAGGATGTGCCGGATTTTTATTTTTTATTTTTTTGTTATAGTGCTTTCCCCGAGGGCTGACCAAAAAAAATAGAAAGGGTGTCCCCTGTGCCCGCGAATGGATCCGGTCCTTGTCTCCATCGCAAGATTTCTCTTTCAAGAGTGACCTTTGACGATAGGCTATGTCCATCCGGATAATCCTCACGTACAAGTGCCAATCCATACTTTATGCAAATCAGGCGTCTTCATCGGGCATTTTGACTATGATTCAATCGGCTCCGAACGCTATTTGAATCTTGTCCCAGTTTGCGTTCTGTTTTCCTTTCGTCTGTGCGGAGTAAACTTAGACGGGTGTTTGGACGTGTGGGATCCTGTAAGATTTGCATGAGGGTGTCTAGATAAGTGTGGAGACGCAAACCGATCTGATACATAACAGATGGCGTGGGTTCAAAAGAGAGCGTGATCGGAAAATGAGGATGAGAGGGGTGTGGGTGCATGGCGGTGGTGCGATGATGGGGGAGGAGGAGCTTGGAGGAGCATGAGCAGGAGAAAGAAGAAGAACAAGAAGAAGAAGAAGAAGAAGAAGAAGAAGAAGAAGAAGAAGAAGAAGAAGAAGAAGAAGAAGAAGAAAAAGACGAAGAAGAAGAAGAAGAAGAAGAAGAAGAAGAAGAAGAAGAAGAAGAAGAAGATGAAGAAGAAAAAGAAGAAAAAGAAGGAGAAAAGGGAAGAGTGAAAGGGGGTAGAAGAGCAGGGGAGCAGCAGGACGAGGAGGAGGAGGAGGAAAAGGAAGAAAGAAGAAGAAAAAGAAGAAATATCTTCCTTCCTATTTCACGTCGCATTTGTATTTTTGATTATTATTAAAGGGATTCGGAAACTTTTTGGAGGCTTGAATTTAATAAATTGTTGAATTTTGGCACAATATATGTCTTGTATAATGATGTTCAGAAGGATAAATGAATAGCCAGGCATAGACAGATTTTCAAATATATTAATGCTATTATTAAGATATCTATGACTGAATACTCCCATTTACGAAAGCGTATGGCCATGCGCTTTAGTCTAACACTGAGTTTATGGGAGAAAATAAGTCTGGCATTTCCGGTTATTTGCATATGTTTACTTTTGTGGAGCACATGATGATTTTGAAGTGCTTTTTTTTTCCTGGGCTTCATTTTTACACCAAATTACATACACTGATAGCATGTAAGGCCAGGCAGCTCTTATTTTACCAAGCCTCTACAAACTTACCAAATCACTTTAAGACTTGATGATTATTGAGTAAACGGTTTTGTATTCATTCAGTGATAATAATAATGATAATAATAATAATAATAATAATGATAATGATAACAATAATAGCAATAATAACTCTACTTCCAGCGTTAGGGGGAATCCTTTTATCTCAGCCAATTGTTAAAATTCCCCTTAACGCACGGTTCTTTCCCCGTAACGTCGAATTTCTATTGTGACGGAATAAACCCATTGTTAGGATTCTTCCTAACGTAGGAAGTAAGCTTGTAATAGTAATATTAATGATGATGATAATAATAATAATAATAATAATAATAATAATAATGATAATAATAACAGTGGTTTCTTTTTATTGAGCAATAAGGTCCATCAAGCATGACTATGACAATCGTTGACCCCCCCCCCCCCCCTTGTATTTCTCTGTTTCAATTTCAGTTTATTTCATTTTTTGAAATGACATAATTGGAAAATAAACAATGACCGTTTCATTATCACAATAGTATAGGGGAAAATAGAAGAAGAAACAAAATGCAAGTGAACATACATAGACATAGATCAATATCTCCGTCATTTTAAAGTTGGGATAAGACAAACTAGTTTGGCGTGAAATATGAGGGAATCTAGTAAGAAACTAGGCTTGTAAATATTGTAGAATGAAAAACAGTATTTTACATTATTACATGTATATGAGAGATGATCTTAAGAAAACATTAAAAAGAAAAGAAAAATAATAAAATGGGGGGACGAGGAGTACGAAAAATCGTGTTATTGATTATATTAATAACTCGTTTTTGTACAAGTAAAGGTTTATTGTTAAGGAATTTACCACTATTCCCCAATGGAAGGATTCCATAGTTTAAGTATGGTACGATTAGTGTAGATTATATCCCTTCTATGAATATTCATGTGTATTCTAAATACATGATTGGTCAATTGGTGATCACGTGATAAAATATAATTTAACTAGGAAAAACAAATCTCTGTCAGAGCTCCGAATATCTTTAACTATTTTTTCCTGGGCGGAACTGCGCATGCTCTATTTAATATTTTCTTCCAAGGCGCTACTGCGCATGCTCACTTAGTCACTGTTCATTGAAAAAAAAATTGTGTCAACTTCGAACGCTCAGACGACCCGCTAAGCGAGTCCTTGACCTTGTGCAGACTGCTCATAACCTTGCCGCCTGCAGTATCGGCGCAAGTCACCGGTACTCTAGCCCCGCGCCTGGATCCGAATCAGCTACTTAACTGGCGTACGACTATAAATCGGTTCGGATCGGATATGTAAACAAACATGGCGGCCTCCTCGCTTTGACCTCATACTTACAAGGGGAAAATATCGATGATTTTATTGCTTCCACTGACAGTTCAAATACGAAGAAAGTGAAATGTGAGCTATTCGTCGTGCATAGCCATAGCGTACTACATGTACTACATGTAGCAATAATTTGTAGACTTTCACCGTTCACCCTGCATGTTTTCGTCACATTCGAACGAACGAAGGTCTTCGATCAAACAGCTAAGTCATGTAATTTAGACTCGAGTCTAACTTTTATACAAGACAGTTACATGTAGTTGTACGGTACTTTGGATAAGGTTAGTCAAAATTATTGTTTTATGTTTTTCTTTTTTTTTAATTAGTTGTAAAGAAGGGATATAAAACAAATATACCAAGCATTTAGTTCGAAATTGTAGTGGAAATTATATATCTTCGGAGGGACTGGCATTAGTAACTATTTTTTCCTCGGGGCTTTGCCCCTCAGCAAAAATAGTACTATGCCAGTCCCTCCTCAGATAAATAATTTCCACTACACTTTCTCACAGCTTGGTATATTTGTATAATATAAAGAGACTAAGATATGAGTTTGCCAATGACTCCTGTATTTCTCGATATGAGTTTACTGATGTTATTTATGAGTGTTTTCCAAGTTAATTATTTTGTTGTCGATGTATATTCCCAGAAATTTGGTTGTTTCAACTTATACAAGAATTGTGTCGTTTAATAAAATTGGTCCTGGTAGATAGATGTTCAATTGAGTTGCTTAATAAAATTGAAGTTTCCTTTCTTAAATATATATATTAAGTGGCAGTTTGTTTGCTTGGAGCCAGTTTAATACAAAGTTTAAATCGTAATTTACAGTATTCAGGAGGATCCGGGGATAACGAGAAAAATGTTCGAGGCATCAGGAAATAAAAGAAAAGACAGATTATCAGAACAACTTTGAAAATCATAGATGTAAAGTATAAATAACAGTGGACCAAGTAATGATCCCTGCGGAACCCAAGGCCTTCCCACGAACTCCATAGTGGGAAAGTTTATAGACAAGAACATTGTGATCGATAGTATCGAATGCCTTGGAGAATTCCAGGAAGATACCGGCCGTGCGGGAAAAATTATCAATAGCTATAGCTAATTTGTTAATAAACAATAGTTATGCATGGGTAATTGAGTGGGATTTTTGGAAGCCAAATTGGGACTTTGCATTTGTGTTTGTGAATTTATATTCCCACTTGGTATGTTGGATAATTCAACCGCACGAAATAAAGAGATATTTTTGTCACCCCCCCCCCCTCCGACATTTCCCTTTGCATGGGTATTGTAAGTATCTATTCGAACTTGATCTGTGGTAGTCTGTTTTGCATTCATTCGCCGAAATAGGCATCGGCGAATTGAGTTGAGAGCGTATCCTATTTACTTTACTGTGTATCCGCAGCAGACGTTATTAGTTTTACAGGCAAATGTCAACACGTGATGTTAAGTGAATGTGGTCGGGCGCAGTGACACTGTTTTGAAAACGGTATGAAATCGATACTAAGATAATGTCCCCTGTTGCGATCGATTACACCCTCCACTTGACATCGATGTTATTTAAACAAGACCTCTCTTGCTATTCTTCTTCTTATTGAGATACTTTGATGATGATGTTGCCTCTGGTTTTGTTTTACCCGCAATTGGAGAAAAGGCTAAATCCCCAACTATAGCATTTTATCTTTCAAAAAGGTTACCACAATGTTTTGAATGATTTGATGACCTTTTTCTCATCGTTTATAAGTGCATTATTGTCCAATACCTCAGAAGTTGATACATGAGAAAAAAACTTTTTTTTTCTTTGAATGTATTTCTGTTTCCATTTCGTGCCGGAATACCATCATGTCCCAAACTATTACCCGAAGTCAACGTCATAACGAAGGGAAATTTATGCAAGCTGATTGTCTTTTTTTCAATTACTGATAGGATATTCGAATTAGAAATAATATTAGTGGTGAAATAATAAGTGAAAATAAGAATAAAAATAATGACTAAAACAATAGTAAATAAATGATAATAATAATAATAATAATAGTAGTAGTAACAATAATAGTAGTAATAATAATAATAATATTAATTATAATATGACTACTACTACTACTACTACTGCTACTACTACTACTACTAATAATATTTATAATAATTATAATAATGATAATAATAGTGATAATAATAACGATAATACTATCGCATGTGAAGGGTGATGCTTGAAACAGAGTTTAAACTGCTTATGGGCGAAAGCCGTATTAAGACCTATATTTTTTGTCTTGTTTTTGTTTTGTTTTGTTTGTTTTTACACAGCCGCCTGGAGGCTTGGTTAGGTTTAACTCAAGGCATCATGCTTTTTGTTGAAAGGTGATATTAGATGCTGTGAATAGAGACTAACTGCACCCCTTATGCTCACGTACATGTGATTGCCTTGAGACAAGCATGCAGACGATTGGTGTCATAGGCTTTATGACTGTCACTGCAACGACGTATATTGCGAGAGTCTTACGACAAAATCATAATTGGCCCTCAAAAAGCTATCTCAGACGTTTTCAGTCCCCCCCCCCCCCTCCCCCTTTACTGTCTCTGTCTGTCTGTTTCTTCATCTGCTTCTTTATCTATCACCCCCCCCCCCCTTCTCTCTCTCTACATATATATTTATGAAAATACATAATGGACATATTATCAGGAAAGGACGTTCATACACGATATACCAACTACAAAAATCCTCTTAACCATTTATGATCTGATATTGTAGATCTCTTTGAAACTTGCAAAAACATTTGCATGTATAATAGAACGCATCTGGTATAACCCGTAAATTAATGATTCTTCTTCATGATTCATTACTACTGGAGATGCTCGGTAAATCAGCATCACTTGGGAGGGACGTAATGTAAAACCAGGATGTGCTGTTATTAAGTTAGGAGATTGTAGAAATCATGTCAGTATTCAATCTTTCGATATTATTTTTTTTCTTTAATGGCGAAGCACCATAAGGGCATGATAAGTGAGAGAAGAGCAAATCGATGAAAATTTCTCGAAACTGTCCCAAGAGAGAGAGGTAAATGTCTGATTGTCTTTCCTGCGAGAGCGCTTCGGCACGATGCACTTAAATACCTCTCCGCGACCTTCAGGCGATCTCTTTCAATCATGTTTACACATTGTTTCAAACACGAGCCCCCCTAGGGGGACGTCCGAAAACGCATCAGGATTGGCGCCGAAGCTGCATTGCCGGCGCAGCAGAATCAACACAGGAGACGCCATTTGGCAACAGGTCTTTTTACGAGTAGCGGTCCACACTTTCCTTTCTTTTTGGTTCCCGGATATGACATATGTTTATCCTACCCCTCTTATTAAACTCCTATTGAATGTGTGCAAACAAAATCTAGAGTAATTCAGGGCTTGACCTAATATTTCTACCAATCTGACTAAAGTAAATCAAGTCAAATTGCTGCGCAATCACTAAGTCATGACAGGTAACGTAAGCCCAGTTGGAGAGGAGAGGGGGCGAGGGGGGGGGGGGGGGGTTAAGTGTCTGATTATATAAGTGGACGGAAATTGAGAAAACGTTTTCGTTTTCTTTCTTTCCCCTGTCTATCCCCCTCTTTCCTCTTTGCTCTTTCTTCCTCTATGTCCCTCCCCCTTTCTCCCATGCCTATACGTATTTTCTCTCTCTCACCCCCCCCCCCCACCCTCCCCACCTTGTACCTTTGTTCGGAAAGAGGTGAGTCCCAATGCTTTGTAATCATGAGTGGTCAAGATGGGTTTTTTCTTTTTCTATTTTTTTTTCAAACATCTCTATTATGGAATTACAGATGTTGAAAAACAAGCTTTGTAGTCACTTAAGATAGAATAACTCAAGTATTGGTTGAAAGTTCATGAATTTTGAGACTAAGATAGTTCTACCATAATGTCTTTAAATGTTGTTTTTGTATTCTTTGCCACCAGTATGAAAGGCAATGCGACCTAGATTTATTTCCATATTGGTTATGAAAACTTACTGCTCTCCAAAATTACAACGCAAAGTCTGCTTTGAGTTTAGTATTACAACCTTCAGGCAGGAACTGATTTGTATGAACTTATAATTTATATACCTTTCATAAAACACAACAATTTGCATGAACAATGCTAAAAGGAGAAAAATCAACATACAAATTGGAACTGGTTTGTATGAACCTCCAAGAAATACAATACAGCTGACGTACACACAAACTTAGCCCCCAAAATTACCATGATTATATAAAAGTATCGTTCCCACAATCAAAATAATTATCTTCGAAAAAAAAAAGGGGGAGGGGGTAAAAGACAAACGGTGATTAGAAAAAATTGTCAACAATGGCAATAACAAGAATCAGATAATGTAATATTTTAAAGTATTGTTAACGTCATGTGTTGTTTTTTCACTCAATATTGCAGTATTACCGTGTCTTATGATCATTTTTCAGATATTGTTATTTCTTTCTGTCCTTTTTCTATATAAAGTTCTGGCATGATTTAGAGGATATAGCTTTTCTGAACCGTAAGGCAATCCCACATGATTATTTTTTTTTCTTTTTTAATGGCAAACAAAGAGTTAATCTAAAAGATGATTTGACTTATTTGAAGATCAGAAGAGTCTCTTGTGAATGCATTCACCATGCTCACAAGAGACAATATAAAACGTTTGTAATGGAATGCAACAGTATGAACATACTTCTAAGACTGGCGTTGTCCTTTCGGCGCTTCTTTTTCTAGCTGCTTTTTAGTACCGAACTGGTGGCGACATATTGACTGAAATCTCACGGGGCTCAATGTACAGATGCCATGCAAATCTTATTAAACATTCCTTAAATTGAAATGTCTCGGCATCGGCAATTTGGCTTGCTGGATTAGCGTGGTTAATTTGTCAAACCTGCCTATAAACATACTGTCCTGCGACTTGGGGGACATGACGTTTCCAACTTATTCATTGCGGCCAATTTGGAAGATTGATTTAAACTTTTTTTGGACCGTTTTTAGAAGGCACGGGGAGCGGGGGAGCTGATGGTAATTACCAGAAATATTATAATGCCAGATATTCAGCATTTCTACCGAGAACGTTCACCATACGAGAAGGGGGGCTTTGAAATACGAAAACAAGTAAGGGGACGACTGTAGAATTGGAATCATGTTATGTGCTATCATATGAAGATGTTGAAGAACAATTTTAGAATCATATATTGATATGCAATATGTTATAGATGAGCTGCATATTCAATTGCCACTTTTTAAATCCAACCTATAAATACACAACGAAAGGCAGTATACCATAACACCAAGTATATTAGAAGGGATGGTAAGCGTTTAGGCGTTTTATTGTAGAGTTTACGTGATGAGTTAAATTCATTGAATTTGCAATGAGCATATGACTATATCTGTCCGATGGAGGATATGGAATAATTGAATCCACGAATTTCATAATATTACACTTCTACGTTACTCGGTAAAGCGTTACGTTATTTGGTAAAGCTCGGATACATAACCGCCCTCATTGCTTAGGCGAACCGGAAACGGGAAATCTTTTGATCACGTTCCTTTGGTTTATGCGCATTCAACTTTCCTGTGTGATGCACTTTCGGAAATTCTTATGAAACCCATTTCATATTGCCGGGGCGCTTTTCATTCCGCTATTGATTCCGCTGTCGTTCCGCCTTCCTGGAAGCGCTTTGCATCGCTTTGCTTTCACATCAAGAAAAAGATGCTCGGTACATCATCTGCAAAATGCATTGTTTTTTGGCCCTTCATTCCTCTTTATTTGGTGCGACTATTCACATCAAAAACCGAAGCGTTATCGATTCCGCTTTTTGCTAGATAGCGCTTGCAAAACCACCTCGCGAGGTATAGTCACATACATCCTACGTCGATAGCGGAATGTCCGACTTACTACCCTTTCACATTAAAGCGTTATCTGGCCAAAGCGCTTTTGATTCCGTTATATTATTGGCTCAATATGAAAGGGGTATTATTAGTCAGTTATAATGTTGGTGGGACGTACGACAAAACGAGGTCCTTTATATTAACTGTATCATAGAGCAAAGCACTCCATTCCGTTTTTAAAAGAGGAGCTGTACTGTCTTCAACTTGTAAACGCTTTGTATTTAGCAGAAAATGCGTCATACCATTATTTTGTCCAAGGCCTGTAGCCCCAGGGATCTCGTTGAACGACCGCTGTATTATACCAGGGCGAAAAACACATTATCATCAATTTAGAAACGTCACAATGTGAAATGATCGGGGCAAATCACAACACCTATTATCGACCTATATGCTTAACCTATCAAGTCAACATGCTGGAGCTGTGACCCGATTTCCGAAAATGTCTCTGGTGCTTCTCACCTTTCCCTTTCAACCAATCCCCCAATTCCACACCACAATTGCACAATTAATCCACTTACGAGTGTCGGGGCATCACGTTTCGCTAAAAGTTCATTGCCAGAAATAGAAGGCGATCCTAAACTCTATCGCTTCCAGTTGCTATCAAAAGGGCATTTTACTCCATTTTCTTTCCTTTTTTCTTGAGACAGCGGGCAGCGAGCCACTAATGTGCCTCGGAGTGATCGCAGAGTAAAGCCTTTTGCCCTGAGTTGGTGAGCATTTGGTATGGGACGTCCTTGCACTTTTCACCTAGAACATGTATGGTAAATTGAGTTCATTTGGTGAGCAGGTATTGATATGGCTTTAGTATTTTCAATGTATTTTATACACGATTTCCCCTGCAAATGTTCGCCTTCATTTACGTGTATAAAAATTAATCTTTTTCCCCATAAATAAAGATGTATTCGGGAGAAATACCTCGATATAATTCCGAATTGTTGATCCTATACTTAACAATACTCATCATATATTTAGTTTGGAATATCAAACTGATCAAATGTGATTGACACAACAGATTGCTGAAAACAGCAAGTATTGAAAAGTAACATCCTATTCATGGGACGGTATAATATACATGAAGCTCTTTCATATCGATAACTTTAGGACGTTAACAAGATTTACATAATTTGATTGCCTTTCTGAGAATTTGATACTCAATACTTTCAAAGCTTAATAAATGTTTTAAAGAAGTCTTGTATTTCACCTATGTCAGAACTACAACAACGGAACTCTGTAAAAAACATATATTTCTAGTTCAAAGACCTTGACATTTGGCGCGTGTTGCAAGCCGTGTCATTGACCGTTACAAGGGCTGCCTATAGATTAGCCTCCTCAAATTCTTCCTTTTCCGACGAATAGAATATTCAGTATCAAACAGTCGAGTGGTAGAAACCCCTTTGGAAACCTTGAGAAGAACAATCCCACCGCAATAGATTCAAGATTCAAGAGCGTCGCCCCACAGGAGTGCATCTTAAGAAGTATCCTCAAGGAGATCCTTTGTTGCGTTGCGTCCGAACCCTGAGGCTCCTGTACATAGCTGGAATCACATGCACGGTGAATTAGAGAGTCCATACTAAACACGTGGCTTTCTTTCGGGTGAAAGTTGCGAGACGTATCCATCGGCTATGCGGACAATCATCAATTTCGCAGGAAGGTACACAGCTGATCTAAGATAATTCCCTTGAAGACATGTTACCCGATATCGGATGCAGCTCAAGTAGGACTTCAAAAGGCAAATGGATATTGACAGTATGCTTTTCATTCTGTTCTCTCACTTGCTGAAAGCAGCTCTGTAAACAGTAGAATGTGGAAGATGTATTTAAATGCCTTGCACAGAGTCAGGTTTCTCACTTTGGAAGGACTATAATACTCGATCGAATCTTCATTATCAGAATTTTTAGGAGATCGTAATGGTGAGTTGAAAAAACATATATTTTGTCTTTGTTTATTCGCATAATCAAATCGAATTAAGCAATTACCGGGAGACGATTACATTTAGACTATGTGGCTTAGATTCCTCTCAAGAACATTTAACTAGGCATATGCGTAGATAAAGGCGCCATAATACGGTTGTTTCTAGAGCCTCTATACAGATTTCGGAAACTCGGAGTAGGTAAATATATATTGTGCATAAAAAAATTATGTTATCTTGTTTGCTTCACCGACAAAGCAGTTGGCTTTTGCAATATCCTCTACCCATTAAAATCGAGTTTGCCAAACTATGTGTTTAGCATCGCTCTGGTTGGTAAGTGTTCTTAAAAATTGAGGTAACCATGGTAACAGAGCTCATGATGTCACCAATAATGTGTTATAGTATAATGAAGATATGTGGAATGTCTGTTTCGTGGCGTCATACCTGGCAAGATTTGCGATGAATAATGAATTGGTGAGAAAGCAAACGTATATTTATATTTTAAACATTATATTTCATCCCTAACACTAAATTGAGTGTATGTGCATGATGTTATTTTGCATTTGCTTGTACAGTAGTCGACAATTTAATATATCTACGCTATAAAAATTTAAAAAATAAAATGTATAAGGAAATAGTTAAATCATGCCTCTCCAAGGTCTGTGGTGGAGCTCTAAACAATTTAAACTCTTTCCTTTCCACTCAAAAAAGTACATAATTTGTTGTTTTTGGTTAAATTGGCTTTAGCCGTTCATGTATCGTATTTCAATTTGATTTTTTTTTTAAATATTGAAGAATGATGGTTTTCACCATACTTCAGGTTAGTCTATCTTGTATCTGATATCATAGTTATAACATGAATGACGGGCGCTTTTTGAATATCATGTAAATCGTAAACTTTGTTAAATAAGATTTTGTTTTCTAAAGAATGTGTGCTTTTAATGTTTTATAGGTTTTATATGTATAATATTTAAAGTACTTATCGTTTAGATTCTTAGAGGGGAAAAAGTATAATGTAATGTGCATACTTCAGGAATATGTAGGAAACCAAGTGGAAATGAGTCGATTCTTTAGTCAAAGTGAAGATAAAATGCAGCGGAGTTCCTCTTTATATTGATATCGATAACTGATGATAAATGATTGAGGGGTTTTTCAAATTTCTGTCTTTCTTTTCTTTTCTTTTTCTTTTTCTTCTTCTTCTTCTTCTTCTTCTTCTTCTTCTTCTGCTTTTTGTCTTCCCCCACCCTTTTTCTTCCCTTTTTTATTTCCCTTTCCCCTCATTGTTATAATATCTTAAATATTAACCTCGATTCAATTATATTATGCATTCGAGCGTGCTTGTAAAATGTTATATTTAACTTATTTTTCAATAGTTCATTTCATTGTACAAAAAAAAAATGTTATGATTGTTTTTTCATATATGATTCTTGCATGTGAATATACTCCATGTTTTCTTATACCTTGATTATTTTTGAAGATGTTATTTTGAAAACGGAAGAAAAGAAAATCTTAAGAAAAAAAATGATATATCACTTTAACGTTTCACTGAGTTTAATAATGGTTGTGCAGTATGTTACTCACAATGCCATGGGGAGAAGAAGATTGGCTCACATTCTTCGCCTTATCGTATCCATACCCTTGCTGCGAGCGCACCGTCGAGATAATGTTCCATTCTTTATTCTAATCAACAAACCTCATTAGGTGACAATTTTCTCCATTCTCCTCTCTTTCTCTCTCCTCTTTCAACATTTAAAACCGAACGGCTATTTTTTTTAGAATCTCTGTACGTCCAGTTCTGTAGATGAATTTGCATGATATTCTCTAACATATGACAGAAATGTAAAGCATTTTTTAAATATATATAATTGCCTATTATTTAGCAAACACATATTATGAAGGGTCGCGTGAGAGTTTGGGTAATAATGTACAAATTGTATTTTAAGGCAGAACATATCAACTATAGATATTTGATGGCTTGATTAAATTGCTTCCCATATCCCTTCAAGGTTGTGTTCATGTAAAGGGAAAAACAATGCGCGAATCCTTTCCATTTTGTTGTATTTCATTGTGGATTGAATTTAAAAATACCAATGTTACAATTACATAAAAAGGATAGCTCTTGAAACATTCTTATCATGTTTATAAAGCTTTCAACCAAATTTTGATGGAACATTTCTGTGCAGTCCCATCTACATGTATCTGTGAGTACCGAGGGTTTTTCTTTTTTTACTGCAGGCCTAGCGGTATGTGTTTTCAGAAAGCTTATTAAAGTCAATTTGTTATTTCTTTGATGATAATACCTCACAATGCACGCTTACTCTTATAACTACAAAATCATCCTTTCGCAATAACTAGAATGTCATTTTACAGTAAAATAGAATGAAAGCACTCAACTTTGTTTCTAAGACGCTTCGGTTTAAATTGTTGATATTACCTTCTTCGCAAAGCCCACTATGTCCGGTCGGCAAATCAACCAATTTCTTTAAAATACGAGGTGTAATGTTGTTAAGAACAGCATAGATATCAGGTGACAATAATCTTACACTTTATCGTCTCCGTTCGTCCGGCATAAATGTGAGATTATATCAGGGTCCAGGGAGATGGATTATATTACAAAAACAACATTTCAGCTATTTTTATGTTAATCTCTTTGATTACATCTGAAATGTTGTCCAAGTAGCAATTATCAAATTCCGTATAAATGACTTTCACGTCGTACAGGATTATGATACCTCTCAATTTATGAAAAGATAAAAAATAAATTCACATTTATAGACAAAGGTGTCCGGATTCGATCATCTATATATATTAATGATTTTAAGCAAAGGTGTGTGTGAAGCTAATCAATGTCTAGGTAGTTATGTGTGCACACAGCCTAGCAATATAACAGGGCATTCGCAACATAACTGTATTTTTTGTTTTACCGTGGCGTATTTAGCTGATCACAAGGAAAAGTTTATAAGTGAACACAACCTAGCAATTAAGCGGAGCTAGCATGACATAGTTTTACGTATTAAGCTGATAATCAGCCATTTCAACTATTAAATAGTCATGTATGAACACAACCTAGCAATAAAGCTGCGCTTACGCAACAGGTCTCTTTTGTGGCAACGCTATCAACATCATGCGGATGCGATCTCCGCCTAAAGAAAGCACACGGCCCATCCAACTTCGGCGTTTCAATCTCGGCGGCTTGGGTATCATGAGCGATGGCGCTCGCCCAAGGGCGTCCATACTCAATTACAATTACCTAATGATATAGCCATCCAACCGATATGCATTACACAGGGGCGGACTCCGGTAATGTCCACTGGGAGGGGGTCTACTTTCTCTATAATATATCCCCCGCTCTCTCTCTCTCTCTCTCTCTGTGATGTCTGTTTAGACCTGACTCTGACATCATGAGGGGCCCTCGGTGCATCTTGTCGTGTGTTTCTCTCTTACCTCTCCTTAGTCCCACTCGGGCGGATTGTAATTTAATCCCGGACAAGGGCAACTGGGGATTCCATCCTTGTGTTTGGATTAAGACCCTGATTTTGGCGCATTAGTGTTTGTCTTAAGTCTGTGTTTGTTTTTATTGCTGGGTTCACGGCTGCTCGTCGACATGGCAGTATGATAACATGGAAAGGCAATGAAAATGTTAGAATAGAGTTTGCTTGTGAGATAACCATAACAAAAAATAGTGGTGATTTTAAAAATTAATGAAATCCAAACACAAGAACGGAATTTTTAGTTGCTCTTGTCCTGAATTAATGACTGAAAAATTTCCCGTTTTTGTAAAATGTACATCACATCATAACAGTTATCGTCTTTACGCCTTTTGGCATCTGCTATCAGGGTATAGAGGAATTTATAGTTTTCGTATCATATAAGAGAAGTATTTTTCTTGCATCTGTCCTTTTCTACATAAGATATTTGAAACACGAAAATTGTAAATCTTTCTATTAAAATAAATATTTGCAAAGGCACAAGTATGATTGGTAGTATTATTCATTCTAAACGCATTTCTTTCAAATGAGCACAATGGACCTCCATCATCTCATGTAAATCGAAAGGAAAACGATGTTCAACTGACTCTTTACCCCTGCACCCCAAGATGCAATATGTCTCTCGTCAGCCCTACACCCTTGCTATGAGCTATAGCATAATTCAATTCACCTGACGATATACGATGGCGGAAATTAAGCGAGGTGGTGCTAAGATTACCCACACCGTTCTTTACGGGTGGGACTAGCTATCCGGGTAAGATGTGAAGTTACCAACGTACTTTAGCCACCTCTTAATATCGCAATTTAATACACTGGAATGCCGGTGTTTATTCCGATTCGTATCCATGCTATACGAATGTAAACATAGCGTCCAATTTAAATTGCTTTACACCTTTTCTTTCCGGCGCTCCCGGTATTACCGGTATCGTGTTATTCGTGTATTCGTGTATATACGTGTGGCTTCGGACAGTGTATAAGCCGGATGATAGCGTGTAAACGTTGTATAGCTCTATTTGTAGACAGCATTGAGATAGTGAAAGAATGAGAGTTTCGGAAGTAGTTTTCTCCTTATAATACTTGGTCGTTTCTGAGATACACATCTTGAAGGGTACCAATCAGCAAAAAATATTTTGCTCTATATTTTAGAGGTTCCATGTCGTTATACTGTATTCAAATTTGCGCTTCAAATGTTACTTCTATAATAAAAGAGATATTGCAAGTTTAATTACACTATCTACAAGCCTAAAAGCGACTCGTGAGTAGACTATACTCGACGTACCGGTACACGCTCACCAAGATATGGGCTCGCGTGAAACCAAATTCGGAGTTCGGTTCCGCGCGCGCACCTTCATATTATCCTTCTCCTTGATAACTGTTGACCTATATAATGCCAGATAATTGGTTCTTTGAGGTTGATTTCATGCTTTCTAGCTGTACACAAATTATTTTTCCAGGTGATTGGTACACTTTTAGGAATATAATTATATCTGATTAATACAAATTACACAAACTCAATCACTTCGATCCCTCTGTTACTACTGGTCAATTCCATGGTAACGGAAGGACATTTAGATACAGTTTGTGTGTGATTGTCCTTCCCTTACTGTGGAATTGACCTACTGGATTATAGTGCCGGAAAGAACACAGTTTCCCAAAGTGTGTTCACAGTGTGTTCACATAGTCGACTCTGTGAAGATGTGATTCACAATGTTAAAACGCTCGAATTTAACTGTGTGAAGAGGATTTCACACTGTGGACACCTCCACATTGTGCTTTACCACAGAGTGTTCACATAGTGATGTTCGATTTCACAGTGTGAATTTACTCGCTCACAATGTGAAGAAGTGATTCACAGTGTTAAAACGTTCGAATTTAATGATTGTGCAGATGATTTCACACTGTGAACACACTGTGGGACACTGTGTTCTTTATAATTTTTGTTTTCATAGAAATTATTTGTAATAAAAAGTTACACCAGCACAAACCCCTATTTTTTAAAGCGAATGTCAACATGAATGATGGCAAGAATGACTCAAAAGTATTTTACCATTATGATAAAAATTACTGTCTTGTTTTGAAAAGGAAAGGCATTCTGAATGCTGTATAAACTCAGCAGTACACAGGTATTATATATTTTTATTTCTGTCAGAGTCATACGAATTGGGGGTATTCGATAAGTCTATTATTATTAACTGTATCATTATTATTACTTCTTCTCAGAAGTTATACGAACAGTTTAAACGTGTTTGAAAAGCACTGAAACTAAGCAAGAGAAGCCGTTTACACCAATCTACATATAAATCGAGATAGAACAACTGAGAATAAATGACGTAATATACACTACAGGCCAAAAGTTTGGGGCCACACTCAGATTTATATAAAAATCAAACAAAAACACTGTGTTCTGCATTTCATTCCAATTTATTGTTATTGAAGGGGCTAAGGTAGTTTCATTACATCATGCAATCATGTTTCCAGCAGGAATTTAGGCTCAATACGCCATTTCTGTGATACTTTTGGCTTAGACTTTAGATTTATCGAAATAGCTGCCATGAGCCTTGATCACTGCTTCACAAATTCTTGGCATGCGATCTAACAGTTTCTTGAAGTATGATGCTGGCAGTGATTCCCATGCAGATTTCAAGTGTTCAAACAACTGTTTTTCATTGCTAGGGGAGGAGCACCGGACCTGCCTATCAAGTTCATCCCATGCCAGTTCTATAGGAGAAAGGTCTGGAGACTGGGATGGCCAAATCATGTTCCTTAAGGCATTCTGCTCCTCTCATCAGTCCAAAGGACCTTCTCCCAATCATCAACAGTCCAATTTTTGTGTGTTTTTGCCCACAACAGCCTTTGATTCTTATTGACTGGGCGAAGGAGTGGCTTTTTTGCAGCTACCCTACCAAACAGTCCAGCCGCTCTTAGCCTGCGTTTCATTGTAGTCAGTGAGACTGGCTGTTCCCTGATGGAATTCACACCGGATCTCATTTCCCGAGCAGTCAACTTCCTATTCCTCTTGCTGGAAACAACGATATGCTTGTCTTCTGCCTTTGATGTCACTCTTCTTCTCCCAGACCTCTCCCTGTCGTTCTTGCTCCCAGTTTCTCTCTTCCGTTTTATGGCATACTGGACACCGTGCCGTGGAACTTGAAGTTTTTTGGCGATTTGCCTTTGAGAATACCCCTCTCTGCTCAAGATTTCTATCTGAGCCCTCTCTTCTATGGTGAGCTGCGTTTTTTCTAGCCATGAAGATGCAAAAAAGTGACAGTATGCTGTTGCCAAAACTTGCAGACAGGATACAGCATGTGCTGGCCAGAATGGTACACCAAGTGCAATGTGACCCCTTGGTTGAGGGAAGGCCTGAACAATTTCAACACAAAGGCATTGTAATTGAATTACAATGCCTATGTGTTGAAATTGAGCAATTCCAGCTGCCTTGAGAATCACTGGTCAAAACTTCATCCTTCAACAAAAATAGCTTATTGAGCCTTAATTCCTGCTGGAAACATGCTTGCATGATGTAATGAAACTGCCTTAGCCCCTTCAATAACATTAAATTGGAATGAAATGCAGAACACAGTGTTTTTGTTTGATTTTTATATAAATCTGAGGGTGGCCCCAAACTTTTGGCCTGTAGTGGACACTGCGTCTACTGCTTTAAAGTTATAGAATTCACATTATGTATGCGTTCCTGATATACGATGCGAAAAGCAAACTAGCTTTTACTTCGGTACAGAAATTCCACACTGCTCACAACACCAGATAATGTTACTTTCATGCGAAATATTATAGCTTACGCGAGACAAAAAAATGGAGCCAGCGAACTGGAAAAAATGCCACCTTCGTGGAAAGTGACGGCGATTTGCCAGCTTCGTCCTTCCACTAAAATCCTTAAGACCACGGACTGGACAACACATATTTTTTTTCTATTTATCCTCTTTCGAGGGACTTTATTATTCAAAATGACAATTATTTACAATAATATAAAATTTCACAAAGTCATAACATAACGCATAGTGTGAAGACATAAATCAGGCACTAAATAATTGACAATACTTTTTCAACTTCGTTTATGTGGAATTTCTTCTTATTACATTTTATACTAAGATATGATCTAATTTCAACCTTTAATTCTTTAAATAAATATAAAGCATTCATCGTGTGATTTCTACTTCCAAAACAGTCTCTGATATAATTTCTATAAATAATAAATTGAGCAAAATTCAACATAAGATTTACTATATTCATTTCTTTTTTCTCTATTTCATAACCGATTAACAAAATTTGTTCGTTCAAAACAATTCTTACATTAAATAAACTATCGATTAATTTGAATAAAATCTTCCAATATAACGAAACTTTTTTGCAAGTAAAAAGAAGGTGGTTACTTGTTTCTGGGATCTTACAAATATTACATAAATTGTCATTTTTAATCTTCCATTTACATAAGTTGTCTTTGCAGGGTAGTATCCCGTGGATAAATTTAAAATTATACTGCTTAATTTTGTTGTCATTTATAAAGTGAAATTTAAAATAAAGTACTGACTTCCAATCAAAGTCATTCGGTAATTCAAAATAAGCGTTCCAAAAATAAATACACGGCAGTTCTTGTTTATTTCTTTCTAACATCATATTATAATAATGTTTGGCTCTCATGCCCGCGACCTCAATGGAGTCACCTGTTACCATTTCAATTGAACTGGATTCCACTTCAGACGGTGAACCATTTACATATTGCCTCCTATTACGTAACTTCTGTAACCAAAAATTCGGAAATGCACTTTTTAGCTTTGACAATTTAAAGGAGGAAAGTAATTCATTTTCTTGAAAATCAGTACAAATTGAATCAACTTTTTTCCAAGTACCATTTGCTAAGACTTGCTTTACTTTAAGGATATTATTTTTTTTCCAGTTTGAAAAATGCAATAACTCATTCCTATATTTAATATTACTATTATACCAGATTATTTCATTTTCTATATCTGTGACTTTAAACATATCAATATATTTCAGTTCAGCCCAAGAACAAAACATGTCAACATAAAAGTTAGGCAACTTTCTTTTCCTACAAATATGATACATGTCACTCTTTTTGCAATTAAAATTCAAACAAAGAGGCACCTTCCCAATTTTCTGAGTCCAATATTCGAACAGAACTGTCCAAGCATTTTGTTCATTTCTCAAATATTTACAAATCCTTGAAAGACGAAGTGACTGGACAACACATATAATCAAGCATGTGCACAAAAGTATTAACTCATTGCCTACGGGAACCGGGTGGCTCATGTATTAAGCCATGGAAACTAGAGAATTCAGTAATCAACCGGTTAAGTATGATTAGTGTTGTCAAACACGAAATTCGCGACCTTTCCATTTACGTTAAAGCACATGGTTAACGGGAGAAAAGAAAGGGGTACTCGTTTTTCCGAAGGTTCATTTTACCGAAACACAAAATTCCTATAAAGGGGGTTCATAATTCCGAAAATCATGAAAATCAGAAGGGGGTCATAATTCCGAACATCGTTTGCTTTATTTTGAAGGTTCATAATTCCCAAGGTTCGTCTATCTGAAGGTTCATATTTCAGAAAATGAAATAGGGTTCATAATTCCGCAGGTTCCTAATACTGAAGGTTCGTAATTCCGAAAAACAATGTAACTTCTACTGTATTTTCGGAATGTTGAACCTCCGGAAATATGTACACGAATCCTATTGCACTTTCGAAATTATGGAACATTTGGGGTAACGAACCTTCTGAGAATAAACGATCGTTCGGAAGTACGACACGTAACCGAGAAAAAATAAGAAAAACCTCAAAATTCTAGATTTTGGAGAAAAAAAATTAACTCAAACTCTTAATGACATATCGAACTGAAGTTTGCAAATTGTAAAATACAGGATGATAAAATTATATGGAATAATATTTACAAGGGGAAGGGTTGTTCTTTTGTATTATTAACGGCCATAATATTTGTGAGTATCAATGAGTATCTGAGAACACGACAAAGGGTCATGCTGACTTATGGAAAGGTATTCTGGAATGGCCAGATGATATGCGGAATGGTATTAGTGGAAATAAATACGTAAAGGTTTTTGTTGCTTTTGGGGGTTGTTCGTTTCTTTATTTTAAAGGAGTAGGAAGCAGATAACAAACGAAAACATTTATTTTTTTCTCGTACGTATTGAATAATATTTTCCCCCTCATTCTCTAAAGCGAATCTGATTGGGAGATTGCAATGCTTCCTAACAAATATTTGCCGTCCTGTTGCAAATGGTTGTACGCGCTGACAATCTTTGCCTCTGGTACTTTCAGTGTTGAACAAAGACAGTGATGTAAATAATATGTATTTACTGTTATTCCCATGAGACCTTTCGAAGGACTTCAGACAGTTATGTCGATAGTATGTACCATGCATGTGTAAAAGAGAAATAATTTAGGGAAAACCCCGTGAACCTTTATGATGCTGGGGTAGACACAAGAACTTGGATACATGTACATGCATGGTGAATGTAAAGCATTTAAGTGTCCATTTACTCCATATCTGAAGAAGAGAGCGCCTTTCAGAGGGGAAGTACATCCAGCCATCCATATGACCCTGTGGGTTCTAATATGAGGTGTTGGGGATATGGGGGAGGGGGAGTGGGTCACCGCAAGTGAGAGAAAATAGTTGTAAATATCAGCTTGACCAGGCAAAAAATTGGCAACTTTTCATGAGCGATCCATACTGCAAATGTGTTTTCTACTTGATTTGCTTTGAACGAACTATTCCTCTTTGCAATTGCTGTTGTTTTAGATGATATCTGCATGATAAATTAAAAAGAATGTCTTTGGAGAAAAAGAAAATCAAAGATAGTAAAAAAAAAAAAATCTCATTGTGAACACAGCGTTGCTGGAAAGAGTTGACAATACTATTTCCCATAGCTTCATATCAGGATAGACTCCCCATTTACAATGGGCCCTCTACACCTGATTTCATGGCTAAGGTCGAAGACAAATTTCTGGCACTCTGCTACAAAGTACAATTTAAATGAAAACCACACGCTAAGAGGAGCACAACCTTGGGACAAAAACAAGTGGAGTCGCTGGTCAAGGGATATCCAAGAGAGTCAACATCGTCTCTAGTACTCTAGAGATAGGAATTTAGTGGGAAATATGTATAATTATACATATTCCATTATTATTCCATTATTTGGTCTCGCAAATATCGACGTCTGTTAAGAAAATGAGAACGTCTGAAATGCATCAGATGTGAAATGTTTCGTTGACCCTATTTTTATTGTGTGGTATCAGGAGAGAAAAAAAGAAGGAAACTCTGATGATACCCTGTTCATGGAAAGTGTCAGAGCGACTTGGAGATAGTTAATTCATGAATAGTTGAATACTTTAATACCTGAGATGCGATACATCAAATAGCCGCGGGTACGTAGGGGAGGGTTAAAAGACGGGGTCAATAGGAAACGGGTTACCCCGTCGACTACGCCTTAGCGTCCCCACTCTCCTTCATCGTGACGGACATCGCCCTGCAACGCTTTTCCGTAATACAATCGATCAATATATCCCGGGTGAACTCCCGACAAAAGAGATCGATAGGCGGTATCCCAAGACTCGGGGGACTCGGGCGACACATCCTCCACCCGCCTCGAACCCGCTGGGGATCATAACCTCCCGCACCCTCTGTGTGAATACTGCGTCTCTCGTCGTGTCAGGAAACACAAAATGAAAGTGTCCAGTTTCACGACCTACGGTGCACCGTCAGAAGCATTCACTTTGTAACTCTTTATGTGGGAAATGGATGGGGATGTCTTTGTTTAGGCACAAGTTGGCTTTCCTTGCAAATTTTATTTCACGAGTTTTTCTTTAACCTCTCATGGATTGTCCAAAAGATAATCAGTCAATCGGGATAGGTGGTTAGTACTGTTGCACGTTGGAGCACTGCATAATTCAACAAATACGAGATGGATATCACATGGGTTTTAATATTGTTTTGGTGCTTTTGTTTGTTATTAGTTTAGTTTTGTTTTTGTTTTAACATGTGTATGTGTGTGTGGAAATAACCTAGAATTTCGAAATGGAAGATAAATATCATCAGGAACGTTCGCCTACTGAGATATGAAGTGCTAAATGTGACAAATGCATAATGTCTTTAACAACAAATTTTAATCTAATAAATTATATCATATATATATATATATATATATATAAATATATATATCGTAAAGTGTTTACAGGAACAAAGTTCCGACAAAGTGCAGTGTTAAATATATATATATACACATGTATATTCATAACCAGATATATGTCATTTTAGTTTCGAGATGTGATATATTTCATTGTTAAAATTTTACAGAATTACATTTAAAACACGATGTTAACACTTGGCGCTTCATAAATTCAGAGGACGTAGCTCAACCAGGATTTACTCCACCCTCTTTTTTTAGTACGGGGGGGGGGGGGGGGGGGTCTTATATTCAGTTTTACAAAACCCAATATATATATGAGGATTATGTTTATGTATGACATATCCTGTATATCCGCCTAGACAGTAATCCATTAAAATGTGCTGCAGGGTTTTGACGACTATATCCTCTGAGAATCCCTCTTGGACAGAGATCGAATAGGAAGCATAAGAAGAAGAAAAGGAGAGGGGCAGGGGATACTATCAAATTATCAGCTAAAATCCTCTAGAGTACAATTCATCCTCCCCTCACCTGATGATAATCGTCCTAGAGATCCGGTCGGATATCCTTCTCTTTGTCTGGACATGACACTGGAGCATATCCACAGAATCGATTCCAATAGCACGATCGAGGATCGAAATTAGCGGATGGACTTCGGCGATCTAATGTTATAAAGCCAAGCAAACCAGTATAGTTGCCACCCCTTCCATCTCCACCTCAGCACTCGATCCCACAAAGCGGTGTATCGGTCACATGTCCTCATGCGAGAGGTTGTAGGCACTGGCCCGAAAGGCAATCAGCTACTTGTATTGATTATTGGCGATGAGGTCACTTCGTTTATAGCTTGCTCCTTTTTCCGTGCTGCAAATAGAGTTTGTTTATCTTCAAAAGTTAGCCTTCTACACCTGTTTGCGCCCGTGTGTTTCTGAGAAATACTTTGTCTCAGTTGAAAGCAGTGGATAAGCGTAGATGAATAAAAAGGGTTTTTTTATGAAAGATAAAAATCTACACCTTTTTATCTTTCACTCCTCTTTTCTTTATCGCTATATTATTCTTTTTTTTTTGTTGGTATTTGTCTATCTCATTAACACTTCCGTTGTTCGTTGTTGCTGTTATTAATATTCTTTCACCCACTTTTGAGCACAAAGTATTGCTATACCAATCTCCCCTCTTACCCTTTGTTTATTAGTATTTTTATTTTCTCTCGACTCCAACATATTGTTTGTGCCAGATGGTTTTATTCTATGACTGCATCATTTCCCTTTTTCATGACCACACCCTTTCTTTTCAATTTCACTTTCTCTAGTTTCTTCCAACAGACAGTCTATGACCGATGATGCTATTCCAACCACCTTCAAAAAGGGAAATGATGCAGTCCATGGAATAGCACCATCCGGCACAATCCATCGTCCAGTCGGTCACTCTTAGCAACGGGATTGCACCACTCTCCGTATCCGTGGATAGAAAATTTCAGCTTTCTCCTTTTTTTCTTCCTCCATACAGTCTGTGGCGGGTGATGCTAGTCCAACCACCATGAGGGACCTCAATCCACCGTCCAGCCCGGCTACGCCTAGCAACGGGACGACATCACCGTCCGTGTCTGACGACCTTTTTCATAGTTTTAAAAAGATGTGGTGCGAGATGGATCACGACAATAGAACACAGGCCCTGACAAATAGTGGAGGTAAGTACCGTATTTTTGTTTGGGTGGAACCAGTTTCGTGTGTGATATATAAATATCGAATCTGCAATATTGCTTGACAATGAGTTGTCCGTAGTTTTCAGTAAGTCTCATCAGTTTCCTGAAAATCCAGTTGTATATTATTGCTCTTGTCAAGGAGCTTCTTGAAGCTCTTTGCTATTGTGCAATGTGCACAAAAACGTCCAATATTACCACATATTTAGGGGTAATAATTATCTTTTCGTTTGATGATTCCTTCCCATCATAACAGTCATACTGTACATAGGTTTAGGAGCAGTTCAGAAAATAAAAATACCGCACTGCGTGGTAAGAATATGATTTCTTCTGCCTCCTTACATCTGTCAAGTAAGATTTACAACTTAATCCAGTTTGAAACTATAAAAAATTATAACACGATTCGCCTGATGATGCTATTTTGTGGAATACATGAAGACAAATCATCTTTCATGATAATAATCAACATTTGTAAAATTGTACATAGATATGAGTTCTCTTACGAGCCCAATATTCATGACACCGTTTAAATGCAAAGCTTAGGCTGTTGTTGCAAGATTCATGTTTAATTCAATCGATTCTTTACGTTTCCTACTCCAGAACAAATTGAATAAGGATTTACATTTTCATTTTGAAGTCAGATGTATTGCCTGATACTCCGCTTTATATTGTTTGTCCGTTTGAAAAGAATGAGAACGGAAGCGCTTCTTTATCCACGTGTCAGCCGGGAAATCCAATAGGCACCATCCTCCTGTAGGCACATGTCGTTCTCTTGTGCCTAGTTTTCCTCGCAGAGAAACATTATAAAATGCATAAATATCCATGGGCAACTGATTCCAAGGTATTAAAGGTAATCTCGAGTGCTTTGCAGAGACAGTTTTTTGGGGGGCAAAAATCCACCCTGGAGTTATTAATAATTGTTGATTTGTGTAGTACACGTACAACATGAGTATTCAGTCAGTTGGGCATGTTGGGGCTATCAGAACCTATAGGCGACGGAAACGCGAAATCCTCCAAAGAACATGCGCACAAAGACGAAAAAACTGATGAGACTGGGGAAATACATGATAATTGTAAATCATTCTTTGTAACTATAATAAATGAGGATAAGAGCCCATGCATGTACATTAGAAGCGATTGCCACACTAACAAGAAAACAATGTTATTGTTATCAAATTTTAAATAAAAAGTAATTGCAAGGAAATTTAATTTGAAATCTACTGTTGAGAAATTACCGGCGTTTCGTAAGAAAAAAACAACAACAGAAGAACTGACAGGAGGTGTAGGATAAAGTCGTCCTCTCACTTGTTTTACACGACTGCTTCAATTTTGCTTATTTTAATATTTTGGTATCAAAATCAAAAGAGAAACAAATCAAAACGACTGAAACGTGCTCATTTCAAAAATATGACTTTTGTAAACTCACGTAATACTCAAAGGTAATGCTATTTCATCAATCATAATTAACATTACGTTAAACTGGAAAGGAAATAAAACTTCAACATTTATACTTTCCTGCTATGTAATTACCAATTTTTTTTTACATAATTATACTTATACTCATATTTTGTATTAACAATTGTGATTAAAAAAACTTTTTTCCCTCCCACATCCATCTTCTTTAAATTAAGGCGTCAGTCCAATACTCACGAACGTAATCAGAAAATATGTAAATTTGTAAACATATCGTTTTCATCATCATGTACTGTGATTTGTTTTCACTGGAAAACACACAAGAAGAATGCGACCAATGAAACAAAGTACCTGCCTCCGCTTAACTTTAACCAGATGGATACAGAGAAACGTTTGATCTCGATTTGGTATCAAATGAAATAAAAGGGAGTCCAATTTACTTTTATGTGGGCTTTCATCGCAAAATATGACTTTTTTGTTGATTTCCCTCGGCGCGTTTTAGCGATGTCCGTCGTACAGAATGAATACGAATCTCTGGCATCTCAGAAAAAAGTCGGTAATAGCGGATTGGGCCTAGGGGTGATTCAGACAAGCGCAGCAAGAATTTATCGGGGAAAGGTTTAGGGGTGTGGACGGGTTCGTCTGATTCCTCCTTGTTAATGTTACGTAACCATGTTAACCACAGCAACTAAAAGGGGACTTGTGTCACAAGGCTATAAATTCAGGCTTTATTTTAATTTCTTTCGTGTCAGTTTCTTATAATGCAATACATTTATAAGCTAACTGATACTCATATTTAATTGTGGTTTTTTATGAATGTAAATAATCATGGTTGCCATGGTAATGTAAATAAAATGAATTAATGGAGCTAACTGAGAAAAATGAAACATGTCGATGTAGGATTTTGTCTACGATGGTTCAGACAAGTCCGGAGATAATGGGGGGGGGGGGGGGGGGGGGGTGCTGAATGAGTGGTTATGGTGTCTTCTCATAGAGAATTTCTATTTAAAGTCGTAGCCTAGAGAGTTAACACACATGATAATAGTAAAATCCAGAAAGCTCTGATAAACAAGACAGGATGCACAATCCGACGCCCCATTTTAGCCTTTTTAAAATTTAAATCATATCGAAGCGACTTGATAATTGAGGTTAAAATGCCTTTAACGCCAAAGGCCAATTTCGCCATCCGAGTTGGTTTCGAACCATGACTCACTTTTCGGTTCCAAAAGCATGGCACTATACCACTAATCAGAAAAGGGGACCACAATTAACAGCTTTTCTCATTCGTATTTTCTTATACATGATCACAAAATTGGTGCATGGCACTTGACACACTCCAATATCACCGTAGATACATGTGACCCCCCTCCATCTAGCGCCCTTCCTTCCTTGTTCTCCATCCTCCCATTGCCTTTAAACGTCACTTCATGTTTGTAGACATCGCCATGTCACTCGATGGCGGGGTTTGGATACCGATCGAGGGACATGGATTCTCGAGATTTCAATCGGATAATTGTAAGCAAAGAACGAGTCCCTAGTGACACAAAAAGAAAGAAAGAGAGAGAAAGATGCGATTTCACCAGCTGTTGCTCGCAACAAACAGTTGGGTTGATATTATATAAACGGTTACTTGTCTGGTATTTTATTCGAATCGAGCTTTTGAATGTATCATGTACTTAATACAGGAAATCTCCTTCTCCACTTCGAGTATTCTAACAATTTCCCCATGGATTCCACAAAAAAAAAATCATTAACGTCAAGTTCAAGTTTAAGTTTAGAAATCGAACAGTTGAGTCGACATATTTAAGCCAGATTATATGACAAAACGCCAGATGTCATACTTCCGTCACGAATTACAGGGCGAGTCATATAAATTAGGGATAGTGTGCTTTTGGGGCTTTTCTACATCCCTGATATAATCATTTGGGGGATGCATTCCCAGAAAATTCGAAATGCGATTTTTTTTTTCCTTCAAAATTACGGATACTGTTCGAAAATATACTTTAGTGTATGGTATTAGTGGAGGCGGGAGGGCTCAGTGGTAGAGCAGTGGTCTCTTAACTTGGAGGACCCGGGTTCGCAACCAAGGTTATGCGCCAGTGCCATTTGTTAGGGCATCAATCATTATTACCAAGTCTCTTGGAGAGGATTTAAACTCGTCGGTCCCCTGGTTTGCGTACTTATAAGCATACACGTGCTTTCTAATGAATATTCCTGTTACAATCTGCCGCTTTTTCTCACTTTCTGTAACCAGGGCCCTTGTAACAAGATCATCGTTGCATGCACATTATTGTTCAAAATGCTAACCATCAACCAATCAGAATCGTTCTTTTAAATTTGCATTTGGTTTGCAAGCATTTGTGTTACGGAACCCAGGACTGGGATTCGTGTCATTGAACCACGAATCTATTTACTGTATTATGAATCAAACTTGTCAAAAAACAAGTGGGGACCAAAAGGAAAAAAACGATACAGAAACAAATTAGAATTGCAAGTAGCAAACACTACACTGTTACAATATTTATGGAGGAAAAAAACTACTCGGCCTTTTGCAAGGATGTTTAGGTGCGAATCTGGTTTCCCAAGCACAAATCATGGAGATGAAATAAAAGTTGGGAAAATTGAGAAAAAAAGAATTTGAGAACTTACAAAGAACATGCACTTTACTGTGACACATTCTTTTAATTTAGAACTTGCCGTAAGCTGCACACTTCGTAACAGATTGAAACGTGCGAAGTAGATTTATATGACAATTTAGATTTGGAAAAAGAGGCACAAACAGGCATTTGATCGTTCAAAGTGGACAATGATTCTCCCTGCCTTAATTCAAAATAAGTTTGTTTTTTTTTTCATTTCACGCATTTTGGATCTATTGATACCGAAGAACGTGTCAGAAGACCAAAGACTTACAGCGCCATCTTTAAAATATAGGATAAATTAATTTAAACGATTCATATCATGTTATTTGTTTGTGGCAAACTAGTTATTTTCATAGAATTGGTTTCAGTCGGCAAAAAAGTCGTGTAACAACCCGACAGAGATAATGACAACCAGAATCAGGCGATACATTTTTTTTTAATGAATATTTATTAAATAAACTGATTTTGCGTGCCTAAAAAAACCTGAATAACTTTGCTGGATAAGAATTGGAACTATAACAGCATACATGTTATTGCCGTATACATGCGGTTGTTATTAAGCCCATATATGTTATGCCTGGTATGTAGTTGTTTTTTATTCTTCCGGTTTTAAAGCAATGCTAAAGTTACAGAAGTAAATTAAAGCATCGCGACAGTCGCCGTTAAAGGAGATGAATATCAAAGGGATAGTTGGTACATTATTTAATTGATTGATTGATTGATGCAAGGTTTTATTTCATTTCATTTCCAAACAAAAGACAATGTGATTTACAAAGTACAAAATCATGAAATGAAAAAGAAACCTATTAGAAAGCATAGCTTGTTTGTGTAGGTTCCCAAGAATAAATATTATTATGTTTTATAACATGGAAGATTGGAAGTGAAATCTCTCATAATAACATAATTGATTATATAGTCATGGATCCTGTATCTGTAATGATGAAAATTTCCATAGCAAGATGCTGTAAACTAAAGAACAAATGATGGGACAGGACTCAGAGGACAAGAAACTGACAAGGTTTAGGGTTGTGAACGGGTTCGTCTGATTCCTCCTTGTTAATGTTACGTAACCATGTTAACCACAGTAACTAAAGGGGGACTTGTGTCACAAGGCTATAAATTCAGGCTTTATTTTAATTTCTTTCGTGTCAGTTTCTTATAATGCAATACATTTATAAGCTAACTGATACTCATATTTAATTGTTGTTTTTTATGAATGTAAATAAAATGAATTAATGGAGCTAACTGAGAAAAATGAAACATGTCGATGGAGGGTTTGGTGTACGATGGTTCAGACAAGTCCGGAGATAATGCGGGGGGGGGGGGGTGCTGAATGAGTGGTTATGGTGTCTTCTCATAGAGAATTTCTATTTAAAGTCGTAGCCTAGAGAGTTAACACACATGATAATAGTAAAATCCAGAAAGCTCTGATCAACAATCTACCCCCTATTTTCTTTAAAAGGATTATGTTTGCATCTATTTTGATTTCTCTAATTCTATTTTCTTTTCTTATATTTGTTTATTTATTGACCTTCACATCCCATTCTTTATCTCTCATCTCTC